>MU783746.1:135160-147811 GCA_026770625.1 Nicotiana glauca
CAAGACACTATGACAAAAAGAAGGAGGACTTGAAAACAGTATACAACGTTCCTCCACGTTAACTGCCCCATACTTAGCTAGACAATCTGAAACAAAATTTTGCTCCCTGAATATGCTTTGTACTTTAGGATCATCCAGATGATGAAGTAACAACCTACAATCCTTTAGCGTGTTAGTATATCAGATAGTAGGAGTAGCAAGCATATTAAGTAAAATAGCAGCATCCGTTTCAATGATCAGTAGCCAGAGATGGTGTTGAACAACTAATTTTAACCCCATTAGCAGTGTGAGCAGCTCTGTCTGTAAACTTGATCCATGTTGAGCATGGCCTGCAAAATCTAGAATCCAATCACACTGCTTATTCCTAAAGCACCCTCCTATACCTTTTTTATTCATATTGGTAGATGCAGATCCGTTTATGTTTAACTTAAAAAATTGGCCATCCTGGGATGCCATTTAGTATAAACAGAAATAAGTGTAGTATTACTATTTGTAGGGTTTGTGAGATAGTAATACTCAACAACTTGTTTGTATAGCACTGTAGCATTCGATTTAAGAAGTTTGTGTTCAAAAATATTTTTATTGCGTATTGCCCATAAGTTCAACAAAGCAAAAGGTAAAATGGTAGAAAAGGGAATGCATCTGTAAGAAGGCAATATCTGCTTATGGATGAAGATGTACCACCACTCAGTAGAATGAATATTTGGCATTCCTATTGCGTAGGACATATTAACCTTAAGGGCAGCCCAAAGTGCAGTAGCATTTGTACATTCCATAAAAATATGGTGTATATTCTCAGGAGCCATATGGCATTGCGGACACAAAAGGTGAATTCACAACTTGTAACTTATGCAAATAAGCAGCTGTAGGAAGCCTATCATGACACAATAGCCATAAAAAGAAGGAAAGTTAGGTGGAATTCTATGGTTCCAAATCCATGTGTAATGCACATCCTCAGAAAGAGTAGACTTATTTGATATATGTGCAAGAATATTATACATAAATTTAACAGAGAAGAACCCATCATGTGTAAGTGCCCATTAAAGTTGATCATACCTGATAGGAACCATTGGCATATAATTATCAGCTATTGAGACTGCTAATTGTGAAGGTAACACAAAAGGAAACAAGTTTAAGTGCCATTTCTGATTAAAAAAGTATGCAGACACCTTTTTTCTATCTTCACCCTTTGGTAGAGGCCCATAGATAATACTACGGTTCAGAGAATTATGAAATAACCAAGGTTCAGTCCAAAAATTAATATTTTTAACATCGTTCAGATTTCATTTATAGCCTAATCCACAATTGGACCAACCCTTAATGATATTAGACCAAATTCTAGATCCTAGAATTTTGCAAGATTTAGCAGGCGTAAGATAAGAATGAATTAAAACTTGTGCCCATAACTGAGTAGGATTTTGAAACAGCCTCCAAGAAAGGCTTGAAAGTGAGGCTTGATTTTTACGACTAAGGTTTTGGATGCCCAATCACCCCTCTCTAAGGGTTGAGTAACCATTGACCATTTTATAAGATGTATTCGTTTCCTCTGGGGAGTAGTGCCCCAAAGAAATTCCTTTGGTATCCATTAAGGGAGAAAATAATATACGAAGGAAGTATAATATAATGCATCAAATAGTTCGAGAGGTTATTTAAAGTAGCTCTGATTAGCGTTTGTCTTCCAGCTTTGGATAAAAAGTGGGTTTTCCATCCTGCTAACTTGGATTTGAAAGTATCAAGGAGGAACGGAAAATCACCTTTAGTGGGTCTAGAAGTAAATATAGGAAACCCTAAATACTTGCCAAACTGAGTGCCCTTAGCTATCCCAAAAGCAGCTTATATGTCAATCTTCATATTATTAGGACAATTCTTAGAGAAGAAAATTATTGATTTAGTAAAGTTAATAGTTTTCCCTGAGTGATAAGAAAATTGGGTGAATGTGTTAAGTATGAATTGACATGATCCAGAATTAAGTTGTGAGATCAAAATTATGTCATCAGCAAATAAAAGATGAGATTATTGAGGGCCTCTGGTGCCTATTGAGATAGGGTGCCAAATGTGATAGTCTACTTCGAAATTTATTTTCCTTGACAGTATTTTCAAACATAAAATAAAAATATAAGGTGAAAGCGAATCACCTTGTATAATACCACGTGTGGGGGAGAAGTATTCTGTAGGTGTGCCATTTATTAGGATAGTTGTAGACGTAGTGGTGTGATACAAGACATGATTAGCTTAATAAAATCAGGAGAATCTGAGGCTATGTAAGGTGGCAAAAATAAAAGACCATTCCATCTTGTCAAACTCTTTGTCTAGGTCTATCTTAAGCAACATACTAGAACTCTTACCCTTTATTTTTTGAAATCTAGAAATAATTTCCTGTACTATAATAGCACTATCTGCCGCACGTTTATTTTCTTGGAAGTTGGATTGAGTCGGGTGTATAAGGTGCTCCAGAATTGGTTTTAACCTATTAACAATAATTTTAATAATAACTTTGTAAATAGTATTATAAAGTCTTATAGGCCGAAATTGGGATATAGATGAAGCAGTCTTATCCTTAGGAATTAAACAGATAAAAGTGGTATTTATGGCAGGGTCAATTTTATGATCCAAGAAAACCTTATGGCAAAAGTCTTTTACAGAATTTCCTATGATATGCCAATATTTTTGGTAAAATAAAGGGTGCAATCCATCAAGTCCAGGTGCCCTAAGAGGATGAAATAAATTTATGGCAGTTAGAATTTCAGAATTTTGTAAAGCAATTAATAGACTACTTTGCTCAGCTAGGGTTCGGGTATTAAAAGGGAGTTTTACAGAATAGTGCTTTCAAAAAGTATTTTGTGTAGTGAAGAGATGAACATAATAAGAAGTGATATCATCTCTTATTTGTTGTGGGTCAGTGACCCAATTTTCCCCTAAATCCTGAAGGGCTGTTATACGATTATGTCTACGTCTATTTAAAGTGGTGAGATGAAAAAAATTAGTATTAGCATCACCATTGTTTAGCCAATTGATTCTTTATTTTAACCTCCAAAATTCCTCTTCCAACTGGAGAATGTGATTAAATTCCAAAGTTAATGATTTTTCCAAACCTTGTAAAAAAAGACTAGTTGGATAGTGAATAGAGGTTTGAATCCCACCTAGTCTTGCCAGTAATTTAGTTTTACGCTTCAATATGTTACCAAAGATTGTTTTATTAATTCCAAATTTATAGTGAGTCCGGAAACTTATTTATAGCAGGAAGCAAGTGAAGGTTATCAGGCCAAATTTGTTCTATTACTGCTGGGAAAGTAGGATGAGTCGCCCAAATAGTTTCAAGCCTGAATATTTTTTTCCTTGGCATGGAGCAATGTTGTAACTCAATTTTAATGGGATAATGGTCCGAGTGGGAACGAAGAAGATGTGTTACCAAAGCGTCACCATAATAAGAAATCCACCCATAATTTGACAAAACACGATCGATACGTTCTAATATATTAACACTCTGATGTCTACCATTTGTCCAAGTGTAGCGACTACCCTTATAGCCTAAGTCAGTTAATAAGCAATAATTAAAACAATCTAACAATCTATTTGCTCTAGTATTATTTATAGGCAACACACCAAATTTATCCGAGGCATGTAGTATTTTATTAAAATCACCCCCTAATAACCAAGGCCCCTTATAATTATCAAATATACACCTAAGATTGTCCCATAAAACTAATGTAGAAGCCAACTCATTGCTTGCATAAATGGCCCCAAATAAAAAAGTAAAGGGCAAGGGAAGAACTTGAACATGACAATGGATTTCTAGCGTAGATGTGGCAACCTGCTCCACATTTACAAGAGCTGAATTCCACAGAATGACAATCCCTCCAGATTGTCCTATAACAACTACCTCAATCATTCCTGTAAACTCAAAGGCATCCTTCAAAAGCTGGTGAGAATTGCAATGTGTTTCCAACAGAACCTCCAAAGTAAGCCTATTATAATCTAATAATGACCTAAAATTCCTACAAAACTCCACAGATTGGGCACCCCTACAGTTTCAAATTATAAAATTCATAGGAGATGGTTGAAAATCACCCTGTCCATTAGTAAGCTCTCCTGGATGAAGCCTGAATGTGGGGAGAAATAACATTGCATATTTCCCCACTAGTAGATTTGTTGTAGGCATCAAACGAAAGGAGGTTACAAGCAGATTTTGCGGGCACCTTATACAAATCTTTCTTTCTAACTCCTCCTTCTGGACATAAACCTTTATTCCATCCAAAAATGCATGTACTAGCCTTGTCTCTCTGTTTAAGACGATTGTTGCGCCTAGCTCCGCCTGGAAAATTACCCTATATTCTTCCTAGTCCTGCTACACCATCTGGTTGTGGAGATAGGGGAGGAGGGGGAGGTGGTGTTGGTGAAGGCGGAATTGCTGGCCCCGGTAGAGGTTGTCACACCTCCTTTTTACCTACTACACCCTGTGAGGGATATAATTAAGGGAGTTTTTCCAATTAAAGGACAATCGAAATGGGATTTATTTATTTAATTAAGATTTGCCACTTGGGAGATTTTTGGTGTCCCAAGTCACCGGTTAGAATCCCGAGTCGAGGAAAACAATGACTCTATTTAACAGTCTGCGCACCAAAAATCCGAGTAAGAAATTCTTTTCACCCAGGAGAAGGTGTTAGGCATTCCCGAGTTCCGTGGTTCTAGCACGATCACTCAACTGTTATATTCGGCTTAAATTATCTGATTTTAACAAATATGAACCTATGTGCAAATTTTAACTTTAACCGCTTTTTATTTATTTTTAAAGAATGTTGAACATCGTTTAAAACATGTCTTTGGATCGCGTCACATGAAATGCACCTGCAATCCAGAACACATCTTATTCAACATTTTGGGATTTGAATTAGGATCACATGAAATCCA
The DNA here is from genome assembly GCA_026770625.1 of Nicotiana glauca. Taxonomy (NCBI): domain Eukaryota; kingdom Viridiplantae; phylum Streptophyta; class Magnoliopsida; order Solanales; family Solanaceae; genus Nicotiana; species Nicotiana glauca. The sequence goes on from MU783746.1 coordinate 140,069, forward strand.
CACCCGAGTTTAAGAAGGTAAAATTATTAAACACGCACCTAAAGCGACTAACGCGTTATTATTTTTGGGAAGGCCTTGAGATTCGCTAGACGGCGCGTCCCGGAATCTAAATGTTTAATATATATATTTAACGAGGGCCCCGCAATTGGTGTATTTTGTTTGGCGAGGCTCATCTCATTTGTTAAAAGGGTAAACCTAAAGCGACTATAATTTTTTATTGTTAATTGTCTCTAATAATAGAGAAGAAAAAAAATCCTAATATTGTTTAAGAATTATCATGTTCGAATCTATGAGTTTGTACAAATTCCAATTCTCAACCAGTTGGGGCTTGGGACGCAGTCCGTTTTAAACCACGAAATGCGCACATGCAAATTATTCACAGGCCTGGGCCCAGGTCCTAATGAATACTGGACCGAAATGAGACCTGGGCCGCCTGTTTAATACATTCAGGCTCAACGGCCTGCAAACAAGCTAGTGGTTAAATGTAACCTCAATTGAATCCAACCAAGTGCCTATTGAACTTGCCTGAAGCTGATTGTTTTTACGCCTTTTCAGGGCTTCACTCATGTTATTTATTTGGTTACCGGTTACATACTACTGAATGTGAAAGGTAAAATAGACATGCAAATTGAATTAGTTATCAATACCCTATGAACGTAATTCTCAAATGAATAGACCAATAGCTTGATTCTTTTTACTAATACTGACAGGAATACGTGAATAGCCAGAATTCATACTCCGCTCATATCTGATTGTATAACAACTAAAGTAAACCACTAGCAATCTATTAGCTAACTATGGCGGCTCAAAGCTACTGGAGATATACTTTCAACTTGAAATTAAAATTAACATGGAATCTACACTATTTAGGATCTTATTTTAAACAGTCTGCTAAACTAAGCAAGTAACAATTACACTGAAGCTATAGTCCATAAAATTAAAATAGTCTAAATCTACTTGAATACAATCCTAATTATACAAGCCTTATGTATATTATTCATAATTAAATTCCAAAACTACATTAGCATTTCATATTCCAATCAGTACAGAACTACATCAACACCAAACTATACAAGGATTTGGAAAACTATATCAAACTCATGCTCCCATCATATTTCATTATCAACTGATGATGCTACATTGAATAAGGTTCAAAATGTGTACCTGGATAATGGAAATAAAAGAAGAAGAAGTAGTAGTCAGCATCAACAGATAACAGGCAGCAGCAACAGAATTCAGAACAGCTCAACACCCAGGAAGATTTGAAACCAGGCAAAAACCAAAATACTCCAATTCAAATAGCTCAAATGAGCTCAAATGACCTCAGAAATGAACCCCGGAAATTCACAGAATCACAATAAACAGAAGCCCAGTATTTTTCAAGAGCTTTTCAAGTTCTAAATGAAAAATAACTCTCAGAATCCATTTGAATTCTCAAACCCTCTTATCCTTTTCAACTGATCAAGAACCTAAGAAAACTGATTGCTTCTTTATCTAAAAAACTTCTAATATTCTTTCAAGTGCGACCTCTGAAACTGATTTCAAAAGCCCACCTTTAACTCTGTCCTAATGCCTCTATTTATATGCAAACTATAGCCCTTATCAGCCCCCTTAGACACTTAACAATTGAGGGAAAAATCAGCTAGCCCATGATATTCCCTGACAGCCCATCACTATGTGTTTAATCTTTTTTTTTAACTCACTTGTTCCCCACTAACCCCTGTCTTTTCTTTATTAAATTCAAACATGTATGGGCACCTATTTCTTAATCCATTTCCTTTACACCCCATACTATTATGTTTCCCATCCCACTATTATTAAACTAAAGCATTAGTTTAATGGTACATCAGTACCCAATAGGACAGACCACTCAGCTAGACCATTTGTTCAAATTTTAAATCCCAATATACCCCTGAATGTCCTGAACTACTATCCTATCTCAACCCATTTCAATATGTACTCAACCTTTCAGCTATAACCAATTTCAGCCTACTAACTAACTAAACTGATTCCTAATTAATCATTTTAGTTGTATCTGAACTAGAATCACAGAAAACTCAACAACAGTTTTAAACATTGACCTCAAATTAGAATTATAAGAAAAATGAAGGATTCAGTGATTTAGGACAGAATCAGACTGGACTATTAAGGTCCAATTTGCACAGATACATGGAATAAACTAACACAAAACCTAAAAAAGAACAAATTAACACTATAAATACACTGAACGAAAATAGACTGAATTCATATGCAAAATGGAGAACAACAATGAGAAGGGAAACAAACATCACACAAACTGAAATAATTCGCAACAATAATACTAGTAACCAATTACAGGACTAGTCACTGTTTTGTACAAGAACATTACGGACACTGACTTTTAAAATCAAACTAAAGAACAAACATATTCAATAGATTTAACAACCTATGAGATATACCAACGACCAGTGATGAATATTGGACCAAAAAATGTCTGGATAGAGGAGGGAGAACTAATTGATAGAAAAATGATGAAATACCACGGAAGTAACCAAACAAAAATTAAAAACAAACAAAGAAAGTAAAGAAAAAGAAAATACCTTAGAATCAGTCCCAGTTCCCGTTCGCTCTAGTTGAAGCTTCGATTTGAACTTGAAGCCGACATGGGCCTTAATCGAGTGTTCTCGACTGAGAACACACAACTAAGGTCGATGACGACCTCAATCTTCCTACTTCGGCCCGATTCCAGGCATGGCCCTGTTAGGGTTCGCTCAATCAATTCGAGATTCGTCAAGTTCTGGTATTGATTCGAGGGAAACTAAGGGTAGTTTAGAGATGAGGGAGGTCAGGTGGACAACTGGTGTAAGTTTGGGGTTAATTGAACGAACTACGGTTCTGGACCAGTTTTTCGATCTAATATCTGAAGGGCTCAGGAGTGATTCAATGCAAAACAAGTGTGGATTTGGAGAGGGGGGATCAAGGTGGTTTAGGAGTGTGATTTACATGACCATCGGAGCCGGCGCCGCCGGGTTTAGGGAAAAGGGAAAGGGGGGCGGCACTAGGGTTCCTCGTCTTTTTCAGCGACGAGGTTTGAGAGAGAGATACGAAGAGTAGGGGGGTCTGAAGGGGGGCTGGGTCTCTTTGGAAGTATATATACGAGATGGGGGAATGAATCCAGGCCGTTCGATCTGATGAGATCGATGACTTCGATCCATTCGGTAATGGAAACGACATCGTTTCAATTTCCCCGAGACCAGATCGGTCTTTGATGGGAACGGGTCAGGTGAGAGTGGGACAATCCAGACCGTTCGATCAAACTAATCAAACGGCTTGGATCAATTGGCCTGATACGACATCGTTTGGGTTGGTCTGTATGACTGGACCGGATAAGGGGTAATTTGGGCTGGTTTTTGGGGTTTAAACTTGAGCCTCGTTATTTCAAATTAAAGAGGAGGGCCCAATTCGATTCCCTTCTTCTTTGGTTTCTTTTTTTTTTAATTTCTATTCTTTCCTAATTTTAAAACCAAAATCCTAGATTAAATTATAAAACCAAAATTAACTTAAAATACTAATTAACTATAAACAATAATTATCACACATAATTAAGTACCAATTAAAAATAAAATCACACATTTGAACATAAAATGCTAAAAATGCAAAGTACATTATTTTTTGTGATTTTTTATTTTGTAAAACAAACTTAATTACTCCTAATTGTAGAATTAAATCCTAAATGCAAATGCGACATATTTTTGTATTTTCATTAATTTAAACAAATAAACATGCACACACAAACACAAACAATTATTAAAATTATCACAAAAAATTCACAAAAATGCACACAATACAACAGACAATTTTTGTTTTGATTTCTTTGGGAGTAGTTTGTATGGGGCAAAAATCACGTGCTCACAACTGCCCGTCTTTGCCCGTAAATATGAAGAGTTTTTGTGCAAAGACAAAGTGAGCAGATACGAGCGATTTTTGCCTGTTTGAGTACTCCGTGTGAAGCATTTTTTGAAAGATTTGACCGAACCTTTGCTTCAAAAGGTCTCCTACATATCCCTGGCTGAAAGGGAATTAGGTCAATGTAGTTCGGGAAGTTTTGGTAGCCGGGACTACCGTGGAACTGTGCTTTTGCTGTTACTATTATTGTTGTTGCTGCTACTGCTTACTGTCCTCCTTATTACATCAGGCTAAACGAAAATAAGAAGCTAGACTAAACTTATAGTCTATGAATTACAAAATCTTATCTAGATCTGCAGACTTGCTCTTGTGTCTCTTGTTGCCTTACTGTCTTGTTGAGTTGTGTTTCCTCTGACGTTTCTTTACTTCTGATTTGACTAGTATTCTCTCTTGATTGCCGAACTCGAACTGCTTATTTTCTTCTTATGAGCTTCGAATTATTTTCCTTCGAAGCTCGAACTGGCTTCTTCCGACCACTGTTGTCTTCCTTCTGATTTCTGAATTTGAATTTATGCTGGGGATTTTTGTTGTAACCTTCCGCTCTCCAGGCGGGTTACTGACTTCTTGAATTAAAAGGTATGCCTTTCCGTTCTCCAGGCGCGCTCCTGACCTCAACTTCAAATTAAAAATATCACGCCTTTCCGATCTCTAGGCGGGCTCCTGACTTCAGATGCATTCCTCTGTTATACGGGCGGGCTCCCCACGTCAAAACTTGAATGTATTCCTCTGTAATACGGGGGGACTCCCGACTTCAAAATTTAAAATGTATTTCCTCTAGTATACGGGCGGGCTCCCGACTCCAAAACTTGAAATGCATTCCTCTGTTATACGGGCGGGCTCCTGACTTCAAAACTTGAATGTATTCCTCTGTTATACGGGCGGGCACCGAATTAAAAACTCAAAATGTATTCCTCTGTTATATGGGCGGGCTCCCGACTTCAAAACTCGAAATGTATTCCTCTGTTATACGGGTCGGCTCTCGACTTCAAAACTTGAATGTATTCCTCTGTTATATGGGCGGGCTCCCGACTCAAAAACTTGAAATTTATTCCTCTGTTATACGGGTAGCTTCCGAATTCAAAAATTGAAATGTATTCCTCTGTTATACGGGGCTCCAGACTTAAAGACTTAAAATGTATTCCTCTGTTATACGGGCGGGCTCCCGACTTCAAGACTTAAAATGTATTCCTCTATTATACGGGCGGTCTCCCGACTTCAAAACTTGAAATGTATTCCTCTGTTATACGGGCGGGCTCCCGACTTCAAGACTTAAAATGTATTCCTCTGTTATACGGTCGGGCTCCCGACTTTGAGACTTAAAATGTATTCCTCTGTTTTACGGGCGGGCTCCTAACTACAATAATTAAAATGTATTCCTCTGTTATACGGGAGGGCTCCTGACTTCAAAACTGGAAATGTATTCCTCTGTTATACGCGCGGGCTCTCGACTTCAAATCTTGAATGTATTCCTCTGTCATGCGAGGGGACTCCCGACTTCAAAATTTGAAATGTATTTCCTCTGTTATACGGGCGGACTCCCAACTCCAAAACTTGAAATGTATTCCTTTGTTATACGGTCGGGCTCCCGACTTCCAAACATGAAATGTATTCCTTTGTTATACGGGCAGGCTCCAAACTTCAAGACTTAAAATGTATTCCTCTGTTATACGGGCGCGCTCCCGACTTTGAGACTTAAAATGTATTCCTCTATTATACGGGCGGGCTCCCGACTTTGAGACGTAAAATGTATTCCTCTATTTTAGGGGCGGGCTCCCAACTACAAGACTTAAAATGTATTCCTCTATTATACGAGCGGGCTCCTGACTTCAAAACTGGAAATGTTTCCTCTGTTATACGTGCGGGCTCTCGACTTCAAAACTTGAATGTATTCCTCTGTTATACGGGGGGACTCCCGACTTTAAAATTTCAAAAGTATTTCCTCTGTTATACGGGCGGACTCCCAACTCCAAAACTTGAAATGTATTCCTCTGTTATACGGGCGGACTCCCAACTCCAAAACTTGAAATGTATTCCTCTGTTATACGGGCGGGCTCCCGACTTCAAAACAAGAAATGTATTCCTCTGTTATACGGGCGGGCTCCTGACTTCAAAATAGGAAATGAATTCCTCTGTTATACGCACAGGCTCTCGACTTCAAAACTTGAATGTATTCCTCTGTTATACGGGGGGACTCCCTACTTCAAAATTTGAAATGTATTTCCTCTGTTATACAGGCGGACTCCCAACTCCAAAACTTGAAATGTATTCCTCTGTAATACGGGCGGGCTCCCGACTTCAAAACATGAAATGTATTCCTCTGTTATACGGGCGGTCTCCGGACTTCAAGACTTAAAATGTATTCCTCTGTTATACGGGCGGGCTCCCGACTTTGAGACTTAAAATGTATTCCTCTATTATACGAGCGGGCTCCCGATTTTGAGACTTAAAATATATTCCTCTGTTTTAGGGGCGGGCTCCAAACTACAAGACTTAAAATGTCTTCCTCTGTTATACGGGCGGGCTCCTGACTTTAAAACTGGAAATGTATTCCTCTGTTATATGCGCGGGCTCTCGATTTCAAAACTTGAATGCATTCCTTTGTTATACGGGGGGACTCCCGACTTAAAAATTTGAAATCTATTTCCTCTGTTATACGGGTGGACTCCCAACTCCAAAACTTGAAATGTATTCCTCTGTTATACGGGCGGGCTCCCGACTTCAAAACATGAAATGTATTCCTCCGTTATACGGGCGGGCTCCGGACTTCAAGACTTAAAATGTATTCCTCTGTTATACGGGCGAGCTCCCGACTTTGAGACTTAAAATGTATACCTCTGTTATAAGGGGGGGGCTCCCGACTTCAAGACTTAAAATATATTCCTCTGTTATACGGGCGACCTCCCGACTTTGACACTTAAAATGTATTCCTCTGTTATACGGGGGGACTCCCGACTTCAAAATTTGAAATGTATTTCCTCTGTTATACGGGTGGACTCCTAACTCCAAAACATGAAATGTATTCCTTTGTTATACGGGCGGGCTCCCGACTTCAAAACAGGAAATGTATTCCTCTGTTATACAGGCGGGTTCTGGACTTCAAGACATAAAATGTATTCCTCTGTTATACGGTCCGGCTCCCGACTTTGAGACTTAAAATGTATTCCTCTGGTATACGGGCGGACTCCCAACTCCAAAACTTGAAATGTATTCCTCTGTTATACGGGCGGGCTCCAGACATCAAAATATGAAATGTATTCCTCTGTTATACGGGCTGGCTCCGGACTTCAAGACTTAAAATGTATTCCTCTATTATACGGGCAGGCTCCCGACTTTGAGACTTAAAATGTATTCCTCTATTATACGGGTGGGCTCCCGACTTCAAAACTTGAAATGTATTCCTCTGTTATACGGGCGGGCTCCCGACTTCATGACTTAAAATGTATTCCTCTATTATACGGTCGGGCTCCCGACTTTGAGACTTAAAATGTATTCCTCTGTTTTACGGGCGGGCTCCTAACTACAAGACTTAAAATGTATTCCTCTGTTATACGGGCGGGCTCCTGACTTCAAAACTGGAAATGTATTCCTCTGTTATACGGGGGGACTCCTGACTTCAAAATTTGAAATGTATTTCCTCTGTTATACGGGGGGACATCCAACTCCAAAACTTGAAATGTATACCTCTGTTATACGGGTGGGCTTCCGACTTCAAGACTTAAAATATATTCCTCTGTTATACGAGCGGGCTCCCGACTTCAAGACTTAAAATGTATTCCTCTATTATACGGGCGGGCTCCC
>MU783748.1:0-17460 GCA_026770625.1 Nicotiana glauca
TGCTTGACCTATTGAAGAATTAAGAAAGATGGCATATATAAGTAACTAAATGAACATGGACATCTCATAATCTTAACTACTCAAGTAACCCAAACAGTTTAATTTGAGTGTTATATATTTATGTATCAACATGAATTCACACTCATATACTCCCAATTTATGAAGTAATGTTCCCAAACGGGCCGAGTATAGTCCAGCCCAAACAACTTATATTAGGACTTGGACAATGAGCAGGTTGTAGTAAAACTAAGCCCAATTTCGGTGGGCCTATTTTATATTTATGAAGAATTAAGAGAAATTTTCATAAAGCACTATCTTTTAGTAGTAATTAGTCATTTATAGATACCATTTACTATATTACGGATTATAGATACATTTTCTGTGGTTATAAGATGTATTTGATGTATTTAAGCTATTGTATTAATGAATACAATAGCAAAAATAGGTGTGAATCAGGGAAGTCCAGCTAATCAGTTGTTGTATTCGAGTGTATTCGACTGTATTCATGGAGTGAAATGTGGGATTACAACCGGACAGATTGTTGTATTCGACTGTATTCATGACGTGAAATAGGGGATTACACTGTTTTTAAAATGGAAAGTGAATCAATTAACATAATAGACTCCTATTATATCTCAACAAACTCAATTATAACACACAAATTTTGTATTTTCAGCTATAAAAAAGATTCTTAACCGAAAAATATACCAAAACCAAAGCAATCTTCGGAGAAATTATATAATACATCTGAATACATAAATAATATTAATTAAAAAAATATATGAATACATTCATGGCATATAGAGAGACAATGAATACAATGAAATACATAGAATACAACGGGATACATTGAAATATAATAAAAAAAAGACAATGAAATACATGGAATACAACACATTGAATTACAATTAAAAAAAAAGACAATGAATACAATGAAATACATGAAAATACAGCGTGATACGTTGAACATACATTGAAATATATTAACAGAAAAATAAGTTGCTCAGCCCCAAAATCCGTCGTCTTTGTTCAAGAACAAACCCTAATTTCCGACAAATCCATGCCGAGCAAAAATTCTGAATCTCACTGTTCCACGTATCCTGTACATTACTCTACATCAGTACCATCGTAGCTTTTGTACCACTCCTCGCAACTTCCAGGTACGAAGCCATGATCAAACTCACCATCTAAAACCTCCATCTCGATCACCTTTCTTATAGAGTGTATTTCAACAATTCCTACTTATTAGAAGAGGGAACACAGGCACCTCTCCGTTAACATGTGTATTTTCTTGAATTTTTTAATTTATCTGGGGTTATCTTTGTAATTTCATTAATATACAGCTCAACCTTGTAGCTGCTGTCTCTTTCTAACGTTGCCAACACGTGGACTCCCAATTCCTCAAAGCTAAAAACTCATTCAACAGAACTTGTAAGAAGCATCCACTTCCAGGTTAAGCATCAATTGCCCCAAAATCCACCAGACCTCACCTAATAATTTGACGAAATTAGATCATTTAGCCTTTTTCGATTCACATCTACCACAAAGAGCAGGTGTATTCCAATCATTCCAGCATTTCATTTTATTTATGCTTTGCGTTCAACTTTTTCTTCTTCTGCAAAAAGATCAGATCTTTGGGGTTTTGGCTTGATTAGCGATCTTTTCTTCAGTTTAGTCTTAAAATCCGTTTCAGAAAGGTGAAAACAAACTAAAGTTGGGTTTTGATTTGTTCTTTGTTTTTATTAATTTATTTTGGATTTCTTATTTGAATTCTAACTTCTCTTTATTTTATTTTTTCTGCTATTCTACTTTTTCTTTAAAAGATTGTTAGAAGTTCGTCAATATGTCTGCTTGTTGGAGGGAAATTTCGTCTTCACAATGTTATTGTGCTATGCAAAATTCCTGTTGTATCCCTGTACCGGTGGATTTGAGCTATTTAGAGAAATGATACATAGGTAATTTCGCAAGCTAACTTGATTATCACCGCTTAATTCTCTGCAATACCAAGATTTTCCTCCCCATCTCTGTCGTCTCTTTATTTAGATTGTCTTGGCTGCTCCGCTGATTTATGTCTTTTTGCATGATGCGAATCAATTTCTATTATACATTGCGCGATAGTTTAACAGGAGATTGTGGTTTTTATTGTGTTTTTGCAATTCTATATTTGCTCAAGATAATCACATGATTGAAAGGTTTGTATTACTGTTCTATTTCTTTTGCTTCATAGGGATGTCTCTTGTGTTTTATTTCAGGGTTCTTGTTGGGTTGTTCCAATACTCATTATATTTTATCTTTAATTTTTGTAAAACTCAAAACACTGCTTAAAAGGAAATTGGGTTTTCCGGGTATTTGAAGGTTTTATCATTTTTAAAAATTGGGGCATTCATAATGGATGATCCTGTAACTTTTGTGGATTTGACTTTTGAGCTACAATTTTAATGGGCTTCTGGTTTATTTCAATTTCTCCCTATATTTACATGAAAAAAGATGAATTAGTCCTTCATTATTTGGAAGTTTTGTATTATCACTTCTTATTTCCCATGCCGAATTTTACCTTCACAAACTATGAGATTTTTAGTTCCTTCAATTGAAATTTACTTTACTATCACGTAAATAATGTAAGAGAAAAGAACACCTACGGTGAATACTATTTCTAAACTGTGTAAATTGTGCTAAGTCGTAGTAATTATAGTACTATTGTCCAATTAATTAATCTGCCAGTTGATATGCATATTTGTAGTCTGGAGGAGACGATATAGTGCAAATATACATTTATGCTTTTAGAGCAAGAATTAGAGTTATTGCTATAACTACACTTGCGATAAAAAAGTCACTTCTATACTTTTATCGCCGAAAGAGATTATATTTTCTATTTTACATATTCAGTTACATTTTTAAAGTTGCTTAGTTATGTATATATAATTATTTTCTCTCTGTGTTGCTGAAGTTGGATTGGCTCAATAAATTACTTGATCACGTGTCCTTATTTGGACAACGTAATCTTCATTTCTTAAAAGTATCTTGAATAGATAACTAGTTTGTGCTAAACTATTTTGTATAAACAATCTACTTTCAGAGCGAATTTCGTACCTGCCTTCTTTCCATTTTGTATTGTAGAAAAATACTAGATGACAATTGTTAAGTGGTCTTAATAGTTTCATTTAGCAAATAAATATTTTGCATAAGTCACATGATTAGTGCAAGTTATGGACGAATTTGACTCTATTGAAAAAGTTCGATCAGTAAAGTTTATTCCTTTGACACAAAGATACAAACTAGCCATCTAAAAGGTCTTGTATGCTTTCTTTGAGAAGAAATGGCTTACATCCGAAATTTTAATGAAAGTGACATGTATTTACTTAATCGTGGGCAACCTTCTTGAGATATGGTTTTACCAAGTTCACTTGAGTTATCAAATGTAAATTAGTATGCTCTCCTACAGCCATTACCAATACGTCTATGTACATCAGTTATGCTATTCATCTACTAATATTTTTAGAAAGTTTCACTTGATTCTACTTCAACAATATAAAAGTCATCATGAATATTTTCATGGATCCTCTTTTTAACTGTCTTTTACCTTGTCCAGATCAATCAAGCTATTATTATTGAAGTCGGACATTCTAGGCAAGCTCGTTTTGATTTTGGATGCAGTACATTAGAATCCTAAAGCACTACCACAAAAGTTATTAGGCGTCGGCATGCTACATGTGGTCTTCCTTTCTGATGAATTAGTTCACAACAGGCTCAGTTCGATCTACTTTTTGACAAACTTATATGATGTTGGAAACTGCATTTTAGAAGACAAAGAATAAAAAATATTTTATGCTTTGCTTTTGGGTCTTTGCAGATATTATCACATGTACCTTTATTTACAATAGTAGTATTATTTATATCTCTCTTTAGTACTTGCAAAATCAATAACGAAATATTCAAAAAAATTGTGGGACATCCTGACAAGCGAATGGCCAAATATTATGGTGAGAATCAGAAATACAAAATATATTTTTACATTCCTATGACACATAGAAAATCTTATTATTCTTAATATTTAAAGTTTGACTTAATTACACTTAGTATACCAAATTATCAATTCTATACTATAATTAATTAAGGGTATAATTAATTGTATATTTTTTACTCTTTAACTAAAGGAATCTGCACGTTTCTCTCTCCTAACCCCTCAGTCCCATCCACGTTTTACCCATACCCACATTCTTTTTTCCATTTCTATCTTCTGAAACCAAATTCTCCATCTAAATTCACAGAAAATTGAATAAACCCTTCAAGAAAGTTGGTTCCCTATTTTACTCCAATTGAAGTTCATCAATGAAGAACAACAAAGTTCATCAAGATTGGAGTCAAATCTTCAAAGTTCATACACGCATTTACCTTCAGCTTCAAATTTTCTCAATGAATAAGAATAATGTGACGACCCGACCCGTCGTCTCATGCGTTACCACTCCGTTTCCCCCATTTTCTGCTTCTTTATGCGTCATTATCAGTGTCTTGTATGATCGAGTTGTTGGATTAATTTTAGAATAAAATAAGATACTTAGTCTCTTTAAGGAAATGTTTAGTTTGAAAAAGTCAATCGGATGTTGACTTATGTATTAGAGTTCTCGGATATGAATTCTGGTGATTCGGCTAGCTTTGGGGGATGATTCGTGACTTAGGAGTGTGATCGAAAGTGATTTTGGAGGTCCGGTGTAGAATTAGGCTTGAATCGGCGAAGTTAGTATTTTGGCGATTTCCGGTTAATAGGTGAGATTTTGATTCGAGGGTCGGAATGAAATTCTGAGAATTGTTGTAGCTTTGTTATGTAATTTAGGATGTGTGTGCAAAATTTCAGGTTATTCGGAGGTGATTTAGTTGGGTTTTTTATCGAATGCGTGTTTCAGAAGTTTTTGAAGAACTTAGGCTTGAATTTGACGTAATTTGATGGTTTTGGTGTTGTTTGAGGTGTTTTAATGATTGGAACAAGTTCGGATGATGTTATGGGAGGTGTTTGTGCTTTTGGATGAGGTCCCGGGGGCCTCGGGGTGATTTCGGATGGTTAACGGGAAGTTTGAACTTGTGAAAAGGGAAAAATGTTGTTGTTTCTGGTATTTCCGCTTTTGTGGAATTTGGACCGTAGAAGCGAGGTCGCATTTACGAAAGAGAGGCCGCATAAGCGAGATTCGGACTTTAAGTGGACTTCCGCAGAAGCGGGAGGTTGACCGCAGAAGCGGCACCGCTGATGCAGAATTTAAGTTGCAGAAGCGTTTCCTGGGGGCCTTAGTGATTTTCGCAGAAGCGGAACTTTTTCCGCAGAAATAGTTATTTAAACGCAGAAGTGGAAAAGGTCTGGGCAGAAGGGTTCTTTTAAATCAATTTTTGTTCCGCGAGGCTAAGTTAATTTTCACCATTGTTGAGCATCCTTGAGAGCTTTTGGACGGGAATTGAAGAGGGTTTCGATTGTGATCGATTGGAGGTGAGTCCTATGATCTAAAAATATGATTTAATTGTAGAATCAACCTAGAATTTATGAAAATTTAACAAAAGGGGGCACAACTAGGATTTGAGTTTTGATATGTTAAATTGGGTTTCGATGGGTTATTTGAGCTCGGATTTTGGAGTTCTTGATATGTATAGACTCATGGCGAGATAAAGAACCCGTTGATGTGAAAATTTTTGAGTTTCAATAAGTGGGCCCGGGGCTCGAATTTTTCCAATTTCAATATTTTTAATATTTTTCGATTGTTTTCGATGGGGTATTGTTCCATTGGCATATTGTGACGTATTCGTTCTGGTTTTGGATAGATTCGACGCCGTGGAGGCCGATTTAAGAGGCAAGGGCATAACGAGGTAGAGTTTTGGCTAGCTTGAGGTGAGTAATAATTATAAATGATATTTTGAGGATTTGAAACCCCGTCTTTGTACATCGTAGTGCTATATTGAGGTGACTTGCACGCCGGATAGCGAGCATGGGGTAGAGCACCGTTGGGATTGTGACTTGGTCCGTCCTGATTAATGAATTTTACTGAAATTTACTTGTCATCATCATAATTTGGGCTGATTGCCATATTTGGGTTTCGTGCCAGCTATTTGAACAATTCGGGGATTGTTGTTTATATTTCCTCACTGTTTTAATTTTATACTTGAACTCAGCCATGTATTTTCCATTGTTTTTAAGACAGCCAAGTTTATTTTACTTTAACACTTGAAATGATATTTCTAACAGTATTTGGGCTGAGCATCATGTTTTACTGTTGCCCTAGTGGCTTATGTGATTTTGATTGAGTAAGGCCGAGGGCCTGTATTGTGAGGATACTTTTGGATCGGGCTGCACACCGCAACAGTGAGATACTGATTTGATATGAGGCCGAGGGCCTAAATTTGATGCCACGAGATGGCTTGATATTACGCTTGGTCCGTAAGAGGCCCCTCTCGGAGTCTGCACACCCCCAGTGAGCGCCGTCGACGATAAATGGATCGGACTGTACGTCGCAGCGATATGTGAAGCGGGCTGCACACCGCAGCGGTACCGGTACTGTTTGATGTGTTTGCATTATCTTATTTATCTGCTATTATCTGTTGTCTTGTGCTACTTCTTGCAATATAGACCTTATACTCTGGCATTCCTTGATAATTGAGTGTTGTGCGCGCGGGGCGGAATTCTGTGCTTATCTGCACTATTTGTTTTGGCATTCATTTGCATTACTGCTGAAAAAGATTATTTTTAAAAGAGGTTTTAAACAGAGCTAAGATATTTTCTAAAGATTTCATGGCTTCACTGTTTCTCTCAAGAGTTTTACACTGTCCCTATATAGCATGATGGTTTGCTTTACGTGATTTCTTACTACTCAGTTGTTATTTACCCTTATTACTCACTGAGTTGGAGTACTCACTTTACTCCCTGTACCTCGCGTGCAGATGCAGGTATTTGTTCACCCGGTAGCGGGTTTTGGCTGATCGGAGGCAGAGTTATCAGAGTTTAGTAAGGTGATTGCCAAGGTTCGCGACACCGCTTTTCTCCCTTTTCATTCCTTGTCCTATTATGTATATTTCAGACCTTGTAGTTGTGTTCATATTCTAATAGTTGCTCGTGACTTGTGACACCCCGATTAGGGTGTGTCGGGTTGAATTTTCGCTAATTAATATTAATAAGTCATATTTAAACTGCTTATGAACTGTTTTAACTGTTTTGAAAGGATAAATTGGGTTGAGTTGGCTGGCCTTGTCCCCACGAGAGGCGCCATCACGACCGGGTCCGGGTTTGCGTCTTGACAAGTTGGTATCAGAGCCTAGGTTACTAGGTCTCACAAGTCATGAGCAGGTTTAGTAGAGTCTCGCGGATCGGTACGTAGATATCTATATTTATCCTCGAGAGGTTGCAGAACCTTTAGGAAAACTTTACATTCTTGAATTCTTATCGTGCGTCCTTGATTCAGCTTGAAAAGAAACTCTTAAAATTCCTTGCATACTTTTGTATGCGCGCGTGAGCGCTCAGTATCAGATGTGCCTTGATGGATTGTGATTCTTCAATCAAGGGGCGAGATGCGATCTCTGTGAATTTGATGTTGGGCCAGTCTGGAGGACTTGAGGTCGGATCTTTGCCTATGGCTTGAGCACTGAGGTTCTGATTGTGTGAGCAAGTGTTTTAAACTTAGATGTTCGATATTGTCCATATTAGCGGTTGGATAGCAATGTGATGAGTATGTTAGTACTGCGGGATGTATCTATGTAACTTGGAAATGACGAGGAAGGTCTGCGGGATGATAGATGAACTATTAAGTTTATGATTTCCATTGTGATTGGATGTGTAGCTCCGAGTTATGGGCGCGTGAAGAATCTTTTCGTGCCTCCTAGTTGGGGGTAAAGTAAATTTCATGTTGCGGTATGAGTTCAGACTCAGGAAGACTAAGTGGCTGTGTAATGTGTATGACGGTGGAAGGTATACGGAAATGTTATGTTGAGGCAAAGTAGGTGGGTTATCTCCTGCGGGAGTGTTCTGAAATGGTGTGATCCTTATGTGTATGTTGGAAGATCTCATTTGTAATTGAAGGGTACATGTTGAAATTTGAAATTTCGGGTCACTTAAAAGAGAGGGCTTAATTGTTGCGGGGATGAATGCGAGATTTGTAGAAGATTTACAGTACTAGATGATATATGTTTTCACAACCTTATAAATGATTTGAGTTTAATCTCACTACGGTATTGTGGCATCAATAGAGTAAAAGTGTTATAAGTTATTGAGTGTATTATGATCTATGGCCCGAGCCAAGTGGGGGAGTCTGTTGTGAGTAGTTGATTGCACGGTTAGGTGCTATGTTGGTTCCAGTTTAAGGCGTGCGAGTGAATTAGCTATGGCTTGAGAAAAGGAAAATATTGGAAAAGGTTATATTATGCTTCATAGGGTATGAGAATCATGGAATGTCTAGAGTTGTTGTTGGTAAAGCATGCTCGGTGCGTAGAGCAAGAAGTTGCTTGGTTGTATTGGGATGAGGATCTCATTTTGCGACGTTAGAGTGCCAATGAAGCACGAGTGGTTCTATTCGTTAGGTCAGGTAATTTGCAGTTTGAATAAGAGTGAATGAGTTTCGAGAATGGTTCTAATATATTCAAGATTCTACAGGGAACAATCGGGTATCTTAAGGTTGTGCACGTGGTTAGAGACTGTGTTTTCATTAGAAGAGGTCAAGACTTATGGTATTTTTATGTTAATTATAGTATTCTACGTATCAGTATCAGGAAAGTAAAGGTAATGGATTTAGATTCGCATGAAGTTCTTCAGAGTAAAGTATTTTGGAATATGGTATTTCTGGGAGTATTTGAGAGAGTATTCAGTGGCTTATGGGTCTTAGACAGTGTGGTCTTATGCTTGGGTCTCGTATGGTAAGCCTGGGTTGAGGCATTGTGGTGCTACAGCAAGTGGGAATATCAAGTTGATGATGAATCAGAAGGGAAATTAGATAGATGGAATAGTAGACTAAATCGGTATGGTAAGGATATGATTAATTCTTTGTATGTGTTCGAGATAATGAGCCCTTACAAGTATTTTGTAGTAATGCTCTTGGGTTTTGATGGCTTACTTAGCCTGGTCGAGTTAGAAGGATCTAGTCCTGGCAGGTCTGATTTGTGCAAAGGAAATTCGGAGAGTTCTTGATGGTTTTATCGCGGTTTGGAGATGTATATTTTCTATGGACATGCGGAGCATGGGATGTGTAGTGACTTATCTTCTAGATGGGACCAATGGAAAGTTCTTGACTAGTTGAGTACGTAGATTTCTGCGGCTTGGAAGGGAGATGGAGTTTTCATGTTATCCTTGGATGGTATGGTATATGCGGTATGTTGTAGAGGACTGAGACTGGCGTGTGCTAGGTTACAGTTCAGTTCTGAAAGGAAGTCCATAAAACTCTTAGGCAGGGTAGCCTCAGATAATCAAGGAAATGGTACTACTAATTGGAAGTGATTTGATGAGAGTATATGTCTCAAAAAAAAAAGGGGGGTAATGTGATTAAACTGATGATATTTTGGTAGTATTGCGGCACTTTCTTGTTGGATCGACTAGTGGTATTCGGGTTTGCTTTGTGGCACAGGGAAATTTTAGAGTATCTATCGTGGAATGATTAGGTATTAAAGGTGTGCATGTGTTCAAACGGCAAAATGGGGAATGGATATATGGAGACGGAAGTTTTCATATACAGGCTATGATGTAGTTGCAGATCGTGTGTATCGGCACTATGTAGCAACTACCGAGATTTGGAGGCCCGAGTGGATCTTTCTTTGCTTGGTAAGTTATATTTTGGATATGATATTGGGGTGTAGACTGGTTGTCTCAGTGTTGGGTTATTCTGGACTATTGCGCTATAGGCTATGCCAGAAATGCCATGGGTTGAGTGGCGAGGTGCATCAAATTATGTTCTAGCAGAGTGGTTTATATTTCAAAGACCAGTGGACGCCTGGAAAGGACTGCCTTTCTTAATTGGGCCTTCATGACGGATGTCAATGTAGAGGTTTCTACCACCGATTCAGTTCTAGTATTGAGGGACTTTCGGATGTGTTTCTTATGGCCGGGCATGTCGCCGGGTGAGGTTGTGGAGTTCGGTCTTGATTTGGTGCCAGACATCGTATCGTATAGCTCTGGAAGGAGTTATAGTAGTGGAAGGAGCAGCTTCAGGCTTCCTTGATAATGATTTCGTTGGCAGGCCAATGTGGATGCATGTTCTAGCTTGAGTCGGCTTGGTTGGCCCCGAATTGTATTATTGATGGGTAGGTTGATTCGATCATTATTAAGCTTGCTAGTAATTTGGGAGACCTATGAGTTTCCTTTTTGTGTTTCGAGACATTATGACTTGTTGGTTATGGGCATATATGGTGCGATTCCATTGGGGTTTCATAGTGGAAGTCGAGCCGGAAGAGTAATTGGGAGTTCCTTGGTGAATGACATACGGGGTATGTTCTATCGGGTTTACGTGGTGGGTGTTATTTGTTTCACCGTGGGTGTAATGATTTGCTTTGGTTCCAGACCTCAAATGAGCATGGTTTTGGATTTCAAGCATAGTGACTTGAGGTGTTTCATGTGGAGCAGTATTTGGATAGGATCGCATGTTGCAGCAAAGCCGTGTGGAAATACGACCTTGCGGGTCAAATTTGTGTGTTCTATTTCTATGATGTGAGATGGGTTCTCAGCCGTGTGATGTGATGATATTGGTGAGCTTGCGGTATGACTCTTTCGTTCGAGTCAGTTTCATGAGGTGAGTATGTTCAGATTGTTGCTTATTGGTGCGCGGACTGCGCAAGTTGTGGCCTTAGCCTGTCTTGGTGTGTTATGTCACCAAAGTAATTGTGTTGGAGTAGAGGAGATCGTTGGGGGCCTGTAGTGAATGCAACCGGATTCGATTTCAGCATGTTTGATGGGTAAATATCGAGGTTCGGTTCAGAAATTTGCTATGGTCCTTGCCAAAGGAGAAGTAACCTTATGGATGACTGATCTGAGAGATGGTTATGGTTTATTACGTGTTTCATTATCATTGGCAGTATATAGGAGCGTTGGAACGAGACTTTAGTTGATAAGAGGTTTCTACCGGTATTCGGGTATTGTGTGCAGCTGCTGTGAATGGAAGTTATTGCTACAAGTGTTTGAGTTACGTGGTATATCGGATAATTGCACTTGAGGTTGCAAGAATGGGTTACTACAGTTAGTTCGGGTCTATTCAAAGTATAGGTGTGAGGTTTTGATCGTACTGATGGTTTCAGAAGTGAAAATGTGGTTCTATGGTTTATGGGCTAGATTGGATTGTGTAATGTTAGTTAAACGGTGTTATCGGACCTATATGGGATAGGGTGACATAGGATCACCCCCGGGTATATGCATGGTAAAGTTATTCAGCTATTGGTTGGCTTTTAGAACAACTCTGGGTACGCTCGAGGACGAGCGTTTGTTTAAGTTGGGGAGGATGTGACGACCCGACCCGACCCGTCGTCTCATGGGTTACCGCTCTGTTTCCCCCATTTTCTATTTCTTTATGCGTCATTATCAGTGTCTTGTGTGATCGAGTTGGCTTGGATTGATTTTAGAAGAAAATGAGACACTTAGTCTCTTTAAGGAAGGTTTAGTTTGGAAAAGTCAACTGGATGTTGACTTATGTGTTAGAGGGCTCGGATATGAATTCTGATGATTCGATTAGCTTCGGGGGATGATTCGTGACTTAGGAGTGTGATCGGAAGTGATTGTGGAGGTCCGGTGTAGAATTAGGCTTGAATTGGCGAAGTTAATATTTTGGCGATTTTCGGTTGATAAGTGATATTTTGGTCCGAGGGTTCGGAATGGATTTCCGAGAGTTGTTGTAGCTTTGTTATATGATTTGGGATGTGTGTGCAAAAGTTTAGGTTATTCGGAGGTGATTTGGTTGGGTTTTTTATCGATTGCGTGTTTCGGAAGTTTTTGAAAAACTTAGGCTTGAATTTGATGTAATTTGATAGTTTTGGTATTGTTTGAGGTGTTTTAATTATTGGAACAAGTTCGGATGATGTTATGGGAGGTGTTGGTGCTTTTGGATGAGGTCCCGGGGGCCTTGGGTAATTTCGGATTGTTAACGGGAAGTTTGAACTTGTGAAAAAGGAGAAGTGTAGCTGCTTGTGGTATTTCTGCTTCTGCAGAATTTGGACCGCAGAAGCGACGTCGCATTTACGAAAGAGAGACCGCATAAGCGATATTTGGACTTTAAGTGGACTTCCACAGAAGCGGCAGAAGCGGTACCATTGATGCGGAATTTGAGTCGCAGAAGCGGTTCCTGGGGGCCTTAGTGATTTCCGTAGAAGCGGAACTTTTGCCGTAGAAGCGGTGTCGTGGAAGAGGTTATTCAACCGCAGAAGCGGAAAAGGTTTGGGTAGAAGGGTCCTTTTAAATCAATTTTTATTCCGCGAGGCTAAGTTAATTTTCACCATTGTTGAGCATCCTTGAGAGCTTTTGGACGGAAATTGAAGAGGGTTTCGACTGGGATTGATTGGAGGTGAGTCCTATGATCTAACAACATGATTTAATTGTAGAATCAACCTAGAAATTTATGAAAATTTAACAAAAAAGGGGAATAAGTAGGGCTTCAGTTTTGATATTTCAAATTGGATTTTGATGGGTCATTTGAGCTCGGATTTGGGAGTTCTTGATATGTATAGACTCGTGGCGAGATAAGGAACCCGTTGATATAAATTTTTTTGAGTTTCGAGAAGTGGGCCCGGGTCTCGGGTTTTGCCAATTTAGAGATTTTTAATATTTTTATATTGTTTTCAATTAGGTATTGTTCCATTGGCATTGTTACATATTCGTTCTGGTTTTGGATAGATTCGACGCGCGTGGAGTCCGATTTGAGAGGCAAGGGCATAGTGAGTAATGATTGTAAATGATATTTTGAGGGTTTGAAACCCAGTATTTTCACATCGTAGTGCTATATTGAGGTGATTTGCACGTCGGATATCGAGCGTGGGGTAGAGCACCGTTGGGGATTGTGAATTGGTCCGTCTCGATTAATGAATTTATTGCGTATTTGACTGAAACTTGTCATCATCATAATTTGGGTTGATTTCCATATTTGGGCTTCGTGCCAGCTATTTGAACCATTCGGGGATTGTTGTTGATATTTCCTCACTGTTTTAATTTCATACTTGAACTCAGTCATGTATTTTCCACTATTTTTAAGACTCAGCCAAGTTTATTTTACTTTAACACTTGAAATGATATTTCTAACAGTATTTGGGCTGAGCATCATATTTTACTGTTGCCCTAGTGGCTTACGTGATTTTGACTGAGTAAGGACGAGGGCCCGTATTGTGAGGATACTTTTGGATCGGGCTGCACGCCGCAACAGTGAGATACTGAATTGATATGAGTCCGAGGGCCTAAATTTGATGCCACGAGATGGCTTGATATTGCACTTGGGCCGTAAGGGGGCCCGTCCCGGAGTCTGTACACCCCCAATGAGCGCCATCGATGATAAATGGATCGGGCTGCACTCCACAACGATATGTGGAGCGGGCTGCACACCGCAGCAGTACCAGTACTGTTTGATGTGTTTGCATTATCTTATTTGTCTGCTATTATATGTTGATTTGTGCTACTTCTTGCAATGTAGACCTGATACTCCGGCATTACTTGATAACTGAGTGTTGTGCTCGCGAGGCGGAATTCTGTGCTTATCTGCACTATTTGTTTTGGCATTCATTTGCGTTATCGCTAAAAGATTATTTTTAAAAGTGGTTTTAAACTGAGGTAAGATATTTTCTAAAGATTTCACGGCTTCACTGTTTCTCTCAAGAGTTTTACACTGCCCCTATATAGCATGATGGTTTGCTTTACGTGATTTCTTACTGCTCAATTGTTATTTACCCATGTTACTCACTGATTTGGAGTACTCACTTTACTCCCTGCACCTCGAGTGCAGATGCAGGTATTTGTTCACCTGGTAGCGGGTTTTGGCTGATCGGAGGCAGAGTTATCGGAGTTTAGTGAGGTGACTGCTAGCATTCATGGCACTGCTTTTCTCCCTTTTTGTTCCTTGTCCTATTATGTATATTTCAGACCTTGTAGTTGTGTTCATATTCTAATAGTTGCTCGTGACTTGTGACATCCCGATTAGGACTGTGTCGGGTTGAATTTCCGCTAATTAATATTAATAAGTCATTTTTAAACTGCTTATGAACTGTTTTATCTGTTTTGAAAAGGATAAATTGGATTTAGTTGGCTGGCCTTGTCCCCACGAGAGGCGCCATCACGACCGGGTACGGGTTTGGGTTGTGACAAACAAATCTTCAAAGAGACAAGAGAGCAACAGTTCCACCATTGACATCCTTTAAAAAGGTTTGAAGCTTTGAATTCAAATTTAGGTTTTCAAAAATAATTATTTGTTTTGATTGGGTGTTGTTGAAAATAGTTGGGAATATGTTTGGAGTTTATATCTCAATTTTGAGTGGTTTTGGTGAAGATTAGACTTGGTTTTAACTGAAATTCAGATTGAAACTTGAAGAAGAAGAAGAAGAAGACATATTGCAAAAATTGTAGAAAAATTATAGAAAAATTGTAGACTGTTTTTTGCAGAAGATTTGAAGAAGTTTTAGTTATTTTTGATTTGTGAAAACAGAAAATAAAGCACCTACAATTAGAATACAAATAATCTACAATTTATCAATAAAATATCTACAAACTGGGTACATTAAATTTTTATATCCCAATTCTCATCCAATTGTAGTATAATTATAATTTTTGACATAATTACGTTTTTCAGAAGATTTGTAGAAGTTTTAGCCATTTTTTATTTGTGAAAACAGAAAATAAAGCATCTACAATCAGAATACAAATAATTTACAATTTATCTACAATTTTCGCGAGTTTCAATCTAAATTTCAGTCAAAACCAAGTCTAATCTTCACCAAAACCCCTCAAAATTGAGATATAAACTCCAAACCATATTCCCGATAATTTTCAACAACACCCAATCCAAACAAATAATAATTTTTGAAAACCTAAATTTGAATTCAAAGCTTTCAAAGCTTTTTAATGGCTATCAATGGTGAAAAATATCTGGAAGAATATTTATTTTCATAATTGTAGCGCGCCTAAATAGGAATATCTGGAAGAATATGATTTGATATGATTTACGCCAAATCTTTTTAGAATATCCTGTTTCTCAATTTTAGCTCGAAAAATTAGAAAGATTCAACTACTATTAATTAGTATTTAATGATTGATATAATAACTGTAGAAAAAATATGGACAGGACGGGTAAATTAGAAACTATGCACATTTTTGGTAATAAAGTTTCATATATGATATAGGAAAGAAAAAATCTCAAATATAAACAAGGTAAGTTTTGTTTACATTGGGCCCGGGCGAAGTCCGGACTACCCCTACTAGTATATGCATAGAAGCGAACAAAACTAACGAGTTTTGCCTAGGGAAAAGGGGATAGTGTGGGAGTGAATCGAATGAAAAAGAATTGTTAGTTGTTGACAGTTTCCAGAGAGTATTACAACATCGTAGGATATGGTGATTCAATCGTGGTTTTGTGGAAGAAGAGAGTAAAGTGTATGCAAAAAGAGATAGAGAACGTGAATTGTGAAATTTACTATGATTACGTGAGAGAAAATCTGAAAAAGGAGAGAGAAAAATATTAATTAACATATATGGTGCCTTAAGTGTAGGATATAACTATAATTAGATATTTTACTATAAAGGGTAAAAGGAAACTATATAATATAATTTTTTAAAATAATATTTATTTAAAATAAATAGGACACTAAATTTTTCTATAGGGTGTAAAATTTACAAGAAGTAAACCAAATAACCTCCCACCTAATTTCTTAAACTAAAAAAAATCAATAGACATATAATATATGCATAATTCACATATAATATGTGTATTATTATTTATAATATATGTATACTGGCTAGAAAAAGATAAGCAATGATTTGACCAGCTATTTGTGTAACAATCCTCCCTATATTTATTGGACAGGTTACATATTTAGCCGGTCGGTCAAAATAATTACATTTATAAGTTAAAGATATAAAAAATGTAATAAAACTAAATATGTATATTATATGTATAGTAAAAATTAATATATACAAATTTATATATTTTATCGGCTATTATTTTAAGAGCGGCTATAATATGTAGTTTTTCGATATGGAATATTTTTATTCCTATACACTACTTGAAACTTTATTACCCTCAATGTCCATATTTAGTTAATTACCCAACATAAATAAATTTTGTTTATAAAATATATACAATGCACCTTTTCCAAATTCATTATTTGTGGGATTTAGTTACGCCCGTTGTTTTTCTTTTTCTCCTAGCCAACATGTGCTTTCTTCCCCGCGGCTAAAACTTCCATAAAGCGTCAAGGTAATAAAAATGTTGGCCTTTCATCTCTGACAACATTTTCCCTAACTTTTCATGTTTTTTTTCTTTTCAAAAACAAACATCTTTTTTGTTATTTTTTCAGTCAACTTAAATACACTTAAATTAATTAATTCTACGTGATATTCTCTATTGATAACAGAGTTATCTAATATAATTATTGATCAGTCATTGGTTTCGATGTAACGAACAAGGATATTTTAAAAGTATTTGTTATCTCTTTTCTATGATCCGGAGATTTTTCCAGCTATTTTTTGTTGGATCACACTTAATACTTATAGTATATACTTATTTATAATTAATCTATAATTTATCTATAAATTTTATATATTATTTCTACACAGCTAAATACAACTATAATATTATATAACTTAAATATAATTTTTATACAACACGTCTTTTGTATATTTTGTATCTGATTTATTCATAGTAAAAACAAATTTCATACAACTAATTGTATATTATACAACTTATCTACAACTTTCATACATTATTTCTACCCAGTTATATATAACTACAATATCATACAACTTAAATATAATTTTTATACATTATTGTTCAACTTTCATACAATAGTTAAATAAAAAAAATATATAAATAATTTTTCTACAATTTCATAAATATAATGTATGTTATGTCGTCATCTTCTTCTTCTTCTTCTTCGATTTTCAATATGAAATTCAGCCAAAATCAAGTCTAATCTTCACCAAAACACCCTCAAAATTGAGATATAAACTCCAAACCATATTCCCAATTATTTGCAACAATACCCAATCCAAACAAATAATGATTTTTGAAAATTCGGATTCGAATTTAAAGCTTCAAAGCTTTTTAATGGCTGTCAATGGTGAAAGTACTGCTCTCTTTTCCTTTGATTTACATTACTGAAATCACGGATTGAGAGATAGAGAGAGACGTAGAGAGAATTTTCAATTCTTTGCAACAACATCCAATTCAAACAAATAATATTTTTTGAAAATTCAAATTCGAATTCAAAGCTTCAAAGCTTTTTAATGGTTGTCAATGGCGAAATTGTGGGTGAGTGCAAGATACTAGGGGG
>MU783748.1:19833-54993 GCA_026770625.1 Nicotiana glauca
ATCGGTTTCAAATAAACTTCTTGATAAAGAAGATGAGCAAATGATCAAAATAATCATAATAAAGGAGGCAAGTGATCTAGAAGATCACATGACATAACACTTCATAATATCTCATGAGAGATTCAGGTACCTCAATATATGAATGAAGAGATCTCTATGTTATGTCATTATGAAAATACATTGAAACTAATATAAAATCTTTGTCAACGTCAACCTTCAAGAAGCTAGTGTACAAGATCGGGATGCGAAAACTTAAGGATGTGAATTGATGCTCTCATCAGGGGGAGTTAATGCGCGTTGCACTCTTTTTCCCTTACAAAATTTTGTCCCACTGGGTTTTCCTTGCAAGGTTTTTAACGAGGCAACCAAAAGGCATATTATTAGATATGTGTACTCTTTTTCCTTTTCTAGAATTTTTTTCCCATTGGGTTTTATTTTAGTTAAGGTTTTAATGAGGCACATTACTTATTGAGTAGACATTCAAGGGGGAGTGTTAAGAATAGAATTCTATTTGGAGTGAATGTTTATCTTGTAGAGAGTTTTACTTTGTGACTAAGTCATTTTTCCCATATAAATAGAGGGGTCTTACCTCATTGTAAATCATCCCATATCAATAAGAATTCTCTCTCCCTACTTTTCTTTGTAATATTTTTCTTCTTCTTTTATTATTTTACAATATTTTTATATATATATTTTGTGACCAGGCCCCCAATAATTACACACACTGTACACTTGGGTGTGGAGGCCCAATTCCAAGTGTGGATAACTCGTGCAAGACAAAAATGCATAGTGTATTTCCAAAAGATATATAGAGAAGGAAAATCCTCAAACTTAATGATAAAATTAAGACAAAATTGCATCAGACTTGGGTCTACATCTCATCCGAAAATGAACCATATTTGAATCCCTAATCTAGTTTGGCCCAGGTTGTACATATTTTAAAATTTTCTTTGAACCCATTAGCCCATACTAAATTAGTAACGGTAATACATTTTTCTTGGCTTTCACTCTTTCTTTTTCTCACACCTTCTACATATGCTTCAAGGGGTCGTCCGCCATTACTGTTTCACCCCCTGTATCACCTAGTTGCAATATAAGAAAATTGAAGAGTATAAGTCCACCATTGGAGGCCATTCAAAGCTTCGCTTTCGAAAGTAGCATTTTTTTGAGTTTGTTAGTGGTTTGAATTGGATGTTGTTCTTAATTTAAAATATCAAAAGGACTCCAAAATTTAAATTTAAAGTGATTTGGAGTAGATTTGAGTTAAATTTCAGAAAAGACGCAAGGAAGAAGACGAAAATAATTTTTTATATAATTATGCATCATAGTGTATATGAGAGTATAAACACACACATCTTATACACTATTATATACTTTTATACACCATTATACAATCGCTTGTAGATAAACTTCTTCCACGGTTTTTATTGCCTTTCTTGTTCAAAATCAATCTAAATCTCCATTATATTATTTCTAATAAGCCTAAATGATACCCACTCCAATAAGCCTAAATAATACCCACTCCAAATTTCTCACAACATCAAATTTGAAATTTAAAACCACATATTTAAGCTTGTTATTTTCTATTTTTTACCACCCAAATGGATTTGATTTGTTGAACTAATATTTAAGTCACATTTACTGATTCGAAAATTAATTTAAATGCTTGAGCAATCTTTTTAAAAAATTGAATAGTAATTTCGAGAACCTATTGGAGTTGGATGTTGAATCTTAGCTTATTACTTTTTGGGCTAGTTGTTGCGGCCAAACGCACACGCAAGCGCACGCAGTCGTCAAGTAATAAAGTGACTAAAAGTCGGATGTCGATCCCACGAGGATTTGTGATTAACTATTAACTAAATTAGACTCTCCTAATTATCTAAATAAAGATTAAACCTAGAAGTTTTGATTCTAAACTAATTAAATAAATAAAAGCAAATAATAAACTTTGAACAGAGAGAAAGAGCAGATTTTTATGATATCAATGTAACGAAAACGATCTAGGGTTATAGGCTATCTAACATTCCTATTGTATTCTTCAATTGAATTGACTCACTAATTTATCTCGTTTATTGGTTGATAGGGTTAATATTGCTCATAAGAATCTGGCGAGTTCTTACTTGCCTATTCAAGCTAACCTAACGCCTATGTGTCTATGGAGTTAGAATCAACCAGAACGCATTTATAATTCCTGTAAATCAACCAAGCAAGGCAATTAGGTATATGTCTATCCTAACCGCGAATCCGTTCCCCGAGGCCCAGGTTCAAGAACTTGCTCTACTCAATCCTATATGCAATCTAGAATTCCCACTTTTGAGTTCAACTCTAGATTCGTAGATAATATTCAATTGATGATCAAACAATCAAATAATTAAGTGCAGGATTGAATAAATAAATCAATATGATAAACTAAGAAATCGAAATCGATATCCGAATAACAATAGTTATGAAAGAACTAAAACCCTAGAACGTGAAGTTTAGCTCCACATAGACATGGTATCAAAATAAAAAATCATACAAAGAAACATAAAAAGACTAAGTTGGTGGAATAAAATTTGAAACCCGGCCTCTACGGCGGCTCTGTGCTCTTTCTTGGTCCAAAATTGCTCTAAAAAATATTCTCCTATGTATATATACCGAGTAGGGTTGGGCCCAAATAATTATACCTTCTCCAAGGTAAAAAAGGACAATTTTTCTGGGCTTAACTGGCGCGGCCGCGCACCTGGGCGCGCTAGTTGGACAACTTTCTGTCCCGGGCGCGCTAAAACTAGCGCGGCGGCGCTATTACGAATTTTACACCCTGTTATGTTCCGAATTTGGAAAAACGCAAAACATGAAAGTTGTAGCCCTTTGAGTTAGCTTTCCAATCATATATTGTGGAGCTAAAATGGAGTTCTGAACGAAAAGTTATGTCTATTTTAATAGAAAGTGCACAATCTACCTATTGGAGTCTTCGTTCGCTCTAATCATCATCCGTTGACCTCCAAACACGATCCCGGCTTAATTCCTTGAAATTTTACTCAAACTTTAAATCTTAAAATTACTTGAATTCATTCCATAACATATACATAGCTCGAAATCACTCCTACAAAGCATAAAACACACCATTAGTGCAAAACACTAGCGATTAAAGCTCAAACTCAATTAAAGTGCTGTAAATTAGAGTGTAATAAGCGACTAAAATACATAATTATAGCCTATCATCAATACTCCACACTTAAATATTTATCATCCTCGAGTCAACCAAAAATTTACTCTATCTATGAGCACATAACATATTTGAAGCACACTACACCAATGATTATGGTTGATAGCAACAATTAAACTCTAGCATATGCATTCATCATACTCTTCCCTTT
Source organism: Nicotiana glauca (assembly GCA_026770625.1). Classification (NCBI taxonomy): domain Eukaryota; kingdom Viridiplantae; phylum Streptophyta; class Magnoliopsida; order Solanales; family Solanaceae; genus Nicotiana; species Nicotiana glauca. The sequence goes on from MU783748.1 coordinate 23,193, forward strand.
ACTTATGCCACTCTTCAAAAATATTCAAATAAAGACAATATGCTCACAAAAATCCTAGCCTCAAAAACCGACTCAATGTCACAATGCACTCATGGCTTGAATACCCACCGCCGTAGAGAAGTCTAATAACGTTACCTATCCCTCATGAAGCCATGTGCCCTCACAACAAGAACAAGAGAATACGTTGAACCCACACAATCAAATCTCATGATCAAATATAGTTTAAAGACTCATATATATATCAAAAAACTCTCTCACTCTCACAAAAGAAGTCACATGCATGTACTTGGTACCATAGGCTTGCCCTTAATGTAAATCTCTACTAATATAGGCTCGCTCGATCTAAAATCAGTTAGAACTTTTTCATGGTTGTAATGTGGGCTAAAGGACAGGTAGGATATATTTAGGAATAGTGGTTCACCCTCTTAAGCATTTTAACACATCACATAATCGTTTTGAGCGCAAACTTTTCAATCCCAACTTCAATTTCACAACTAAAATTACTCCCAACAATGTTCCCTCTTTCTTTAAGCACTACTTTAATTTATACCCCACTAGCAGGAACAAGACAATAATTTATTCAGCTATATTTTTTTTTTCAATTTTCACTAGTGGTGTATTATTTTACAAAACAAGTGCACCTTTCTTCCTTTTATTGGTTCCACTCAAAAGCCATCCCACACTTAGTTCCTTTTTACTTCTTTTATCGCTCATCTCACAATTAAAGTGCTTTAAGAGGTAAAAGGATCAAAGATATCAATTAAGAACAAAAAGGATATAAGCTTGTAATGTGGGTGCCAAACAAAAGTCTATAGGCTCAAAAGGGTTAACTAGGGATAGATTTTATTTGTGATAAGCAATTAAGCTCAAAAAGATCAAAGAAGGCCTAAAATCATTTTTCAAACCAAGCATCACCTCAAATTTCGCTTCAACTCATATACTGGGCAAGTTCTAGACGCAAGTACAATACATAGACCATATAAAAAAAACTCACCACACATGGCACATGACTCACTAAGGATGATTTCATTCCGACTCTCAAACAAATGCAAGTATTCACGGAGTCACGAGATATTAAGCATTAACCACAAAGTGAATATAAGTCAAGAAAACGAGGCATAGGCATCACAAGACAAGACATCATCAATAATTTCAAATCATAGGGAAGATACTACACATGCCAAAGCCTAAATATGCTACTATCAAACAAGTCAAGGGCACCTAGGTTCATCATTCTTCCTCCATTTATTCCCTAAATTTTAATCTACTCTAAAAGTAAAATAAAAAAGACTACTACCCGGTTCAAACTACATCCCATGGAAAAGAACCGAGGCACAAAGAAAAACCACGGGGGATTATTACTACCTAAAGAAAATAAAAGACATATTTTTGGATTTTTGTTTAGACTTTAATCCCTCAAGAAAACTATCCAAGAGATCCATCGTCGGGAAAGTTCTAATTTTTCCACCTTTTTCAATTTTTTTTTTGATTTTTCTTGTTTTCCACATAAAAAAATATTAATCTACTAAATTCTACGCGACTACGAAGAAAAAAAAATAAGAAGCAAAAATACTAAAAAGCTAATTATCCAAAGGAATTCTCCCATCCCACACTTAAAGGAGTGCAGTGTTCCCAATGCACAAATAAAGCAAAAATAACAAGGGTGGACAAGAAACTCACTGAAAGGCCAAAGGCCGAAGCACTAGTAGCTCACGGGGTACTCAGACTTCTCCCAAGGATGGTCCTTTGTGCGGGTACCTCACACTAGTTCCAACCACATAGCTCACTTTTGCATACTTCCGATGGCTTTTCTTCTATGCTCATAATCCTACACAAAATGCTACAAAGATAGAAAAATAAAATAGACAAAAATAAATAAAAATAAAAAAAGTAGTAAAGCTAGGTTGCCTCCCAACAAGAGCCTAATTTAAAGTCGCGGCACGACTTGAGGCAATTTTTTTGTCTCCACCTTGAACATAAGAATTGTACCCCTAACATGACCTCCAGTCTGTGGCTATACACCTTTGATGGGGCTACAAAGATAACCAGGCCAAGTTATAAATTTTTTATTCTGCACCTCTCGGTCTTTAGATGAGGAATATAATTTTTGCTTTTTGGCACAACAAATTCAAGAATATAGACGCTCTCATCCTCACTCTTGACCCCTTCATTGGCTCAGATGGCTTGATTACTATCTTACTATCTAAATAAAATGTGGAATAAAAATAAAAATATTTACAAAAAGAGAAGGAAAAAAATCAAAACTTGTAAAGATAAAAGTAAAAGTCTAATATAGAAAAATAGTTAATTTCTAAGTCCCCGGCAACGGCGCCAAAAACTTGTTGCGGCCAAACGCACACGCAAGCGCACATGATCGTCAAGTAATAAAGTGACTAAAAGTTAGATGTCGATCCCACGAGGACTTGTGATTAACTATTAACTAAATTAGACTTTTCTAATTATCTAAATAAGGATTAAACCTATAAGTATTTGATTCTAAACTAATTAAATAAATAAAAATAAATAATGAACTTTGAACAGAGAGAAAGAGCAGATTTTTATGATACCAATGTAATAAAAACGATCTAGGGTTATGAGTTATCTAACATTCCTATTGTATTCTTCAGTTGAATTGACTAACTAATTTATCTAGTTTATATTTCTCATGAGAATCTGTCGAGTTCCTACTTGCCTATTCAAGCTAACCTAACGCCTATATGTCTATGGAGTTAGAATCAACAAGAATGCATTTATAATTCCTGTAAATCAACCAAGCAAGGCAATTATGTATATGTCTATCCTAACCGCGAATCCGTTCCCCGAGGCCCAGGTTCAAGAACTTGCTCTACTCAATCCTATATGCAATATAGAATTCCCACTTTCGAGTTCAACTCTAGATTCGTAGATAGTATTCAATTGGTGATCAAACAATCAAATAATTAAGTGCAGGATTGAATAAATAAACCAATATGATAAACTAAAAAAATCGAAATCGATATCCGAATTACAATAGTTATGAAAGAACCAAAACCCTAGAACGTGAAGTTTAGTTCCACATAGACATGGTATCAAAACAAAAAATCATACAAAAAAATATAAAAAGACTAAGCTGGTGGAACAAAATTTGAAACCCGATCTCTACGGCGGCTCTGTGCTCTTCCTTGGTCCAAAATTGCTCTAAAAAACGTTCTACTATGTATATATACCGAGTAGGGTTGGGCCCAAACAATTATACCTTCTCCAAGATGAAAAAGAACAATTTTTCCGGGCTTAACTGGCGCGGCCGCGCACCTGTGCGCGCATCTGGGCGCGCTAGTTGGACAACTTTCTGTCCTGGGCGCGCTAAAACTAGCGTGGCCGCACTATTTCGAATTTTTCACCCTGTTCCATTCCGAATTTGGAGAAATGCAAAACATGACAGTTGTAGCCCTTTGAGTTACATTTCCAACCATATATTGTAGAGCTAAAATGGAGTTTTGAACTAAAAATTATGTCTATTTTACTATACAGTGCACAATCTACCTACTGGAGTCTTCGTTCGCTCTAACCATCATCCGTTGACCCCCAAACATGATCCCGGCTTAATTTCTTGAACTTTTACTCAAACTTTAAACTCTAAATCACTTTAATTCATTCCATAACATGTACATAGCTCGGAATCACTCCTACAAGGCATAAAACACACCATTAGTGCAAAACACTAGCGATTAAAGCTCAAACTCAATTAAAGTGCTGTAAATTAGAGTGTAATAAGCGACTAAAATATGTAATTATAGCCTATCATCACTAGCTGATTGTAAATTACAATATTGGGCTATAAATTTGAAAAGTAGGGAACCCGGTTCTTTTAATGTGAAATTTTTTTCCAAAATTAATTACTGACATACTGTGGAGTGTAGTAAAAGTTTATGCTTTATATATATATATATATATATATATATATATATATATATATATATAAGCGTAACGACCTGGCCAATTTTGTCATAAGTTACCGTCTCCTTTCCCTTATTTCTACTTATTATTGTCTTGTTCAGCTGTGTTATGTGTTATCGAGTTGGTTGGCTCAGGTTCGGAAAGATTTTGGTAAGGTTTGAGACACCGAGTCTCTTTTAAGAAAGCTTAAGTTGGAAAAGTCAACCGGATATTGACTTATGTGAAATAGGACTCAGATGTGAATTTTGATGATTCTGATAGCTTCGGGAGGTGATTTGGGACTTATGAGTGTGATCAGAATATTTTTTGGAGGCCTGTAGTATCTTTAGGCTTGAATTGGCGAAAATGGATATTTGGCGTTTTTTGGTTGATAGGTGAGATTTTGATATAGAGGTCGAAATGGAATTACGGGAGTTGCAGTAGGTCCGTTGTGTCACTTGGGATGTGTTCAAAAAATTTCAGGTCATTCGGGCGTGGTCTGATAGACTTTTTGATCAAAAGTGTTTTTCGGAAGATTTTGAAACTTTAGGCTTGAATTCATTGTGTTTGGTTGATTCGATGTTGTTTGAGGTGTTTTGAAGATTGGTACAAGTTTGGAGAGTGGTATATGACTTGTTTGTGCCTTGGTTGAGGTCCCGGTACCCTCGGGGTGATTCCGGGTGATTTGAGACTTGGTTGGACAGTTGAAGGTTCTGGTTGTTGTCATAACCGCATCTGCGGGTAGGAGGCCGCAGGTGCGACTCCCGCAGATGTGGAACCAAGCCGCAGAAGTGGCGAGGCAGGGTGTTAGGCGGAACCGCATAAGCGGGCGCCAAGGCGCATGTGAAATTGTGCAGGTGCGGAGGGCTGACCGCTGGTGCGGTCCTATCCGTTTAAGTGAAAACTACAGATGCGGTTGATTTGACCACATAAGCGGTGCCGAAGAAGCAAAAAAGGGCCGTAGGTGCGGAATCCCTGGGTCAGAATGTATATAATTCTTCCTTCACGATTTTCAGTGGTTTCACCATTTTTAAATACATTTTTGGGAGCTTTTAGGTGATTTTGAAGAGAGAATTCAAGGGGACTTCATTGAGGTAAGGTTTTGGATCATAAAAATTCGTCCCTATAGTATTATTTCACGGATTAGACTTGGAATTTGTGGAAAAATTGAGTAAATATTGAAGAAACTAGGGCTTGAGTGTAAAAATTGAGTAAATATTGAAGAAACTAGGGCTTGAGAATTTAGGTCTTTGATTAAGGATTTGAAGGGCCATTTGGAGTCTGATTTTGGTGCTTTTGGTATGTAAGAACTAGTGGCGGAATAAGGATTCCATTGATGAAAAATTTATCGAATTTCGAGACGTGGGCCCCGGGGTCGGGTTTGGTTAATTTCAGGATTCGTGTCGTAATTTCATTATTTTTGCATGGGCTTCGTTCCCTTAGCATATATTGACGTCATGATTCTGATTTTTGGTTAGATTCGACGCGAATAGAGACCGAGACGAGAGGCAAAGGCATCGCGAGCTAGAGATTTGACCGGATAGAGGTAAGTAATGATTGTAAATATTGTTCTAAGGGTATGAAACCCCAGAATTCACATCGTTGTGCTATTTTAAGGTAACACACATGCTAGGTGACGAGCGTGGGATCGTGCACTATTGGGGATTGTGGTTTAGTCCGTCCCATATGACTGTTTAATTGAAAACTACTTGCTATTATCATGTTTTGGGCTGAATGCCATATTTGGGATTCGTGCCAGGATTTTTACTGCTATTCCTCACTAATTTGACTTAGTATTTGTAATCAATCATGCTATATTCTATTATTTTCACAACTCATCCATCTTTACTCATTTTTGATATTTTAAATGATATTTTTGGCTGAGCCTCATATTTTACTGATGCCCGCGTGGCTTGTGAGATTCTGACCGATTAAAGCCAAGGGCCTGTGTTGTGAGGATACTATAGGATCGGGTTGCACACCGCAGCATGTGGTACTAATTGTGATATATGAGAGGCCAATGGCCAGATTTACTATGCCACGACGTGGCTTGTGATTTATATGAGGCCGAGAGCCTGTTGATTATTCCACGAAATGGCTTATTATTGCGCTTGGACCGTAAGGGCCCCCTCCCAGAGTCTATACATCCCCAGTGAGTGCCGGTACCTAGTTTATAATGTGATATAGCTCGAGGGGCTGATATTGTTCCATGTTGTTGCCTGAGGGGATGATACGAGTGATTGTGAGATAGCCCGAGGGCTTGGTTCTATTGGTATTTTTTTCTCGAGGGGCTGTTTATTGTTTCTATATTTTATACTGGTTTTCATTCACTCGTTTGAACTGCTAAAAGATGTTTTAAAAATGATTTTACTGAATTAAGAAGTTTTTATGAGTTCTTATTATTTACTGTATTGCACTGGTTTTACACTGCCTCACTGTAGCATTTTGCAGTGTATTTATGTGTTTTTTTATTGCTCAGCTACCTTTATTTTTATTACTTACTGAGTTGGCATACTCACATTACTCCCTGCACCTCTGTGTGTAGATTCAGGAGACATAGGTCACGCTAGCGAGGGTTAATTTGCTTCCAGCAGGCTTATTTGGAGTTGACTAGGTAGCTACTCGGCATTCGCAGCCCAGTGCTTCTCCTTCTTACTTTTATTTCATTTTGTCTTAGTTTTGTAATAGACTATGTTGTATTTTCATACTCTTAGATGGATTTTAGATGCTCATGACTGGTGACACCCCGATGTCGGGTTGTGTTTTGTTTCCGCATTTTCTTTTAACTCATTCTGTTTGGGATTTATCACTTAGTAATAACTGCTTATGAATTATTATAACCGTTAATTAGTTTTGGGGATTTGTGTCGGCTGGCCTTGTTTCACAAAAGGCGCCATCACGACCGGTTCCGGTTTGGGGTCGTGACAATAACTATTTGTGTTATATGATTGATTAGTTATTCTACTTTCCTTCCTTAATTTTCCAAGCTATATTGTTGTCACGCCTCGAACCTGAGCTGGATGTAACATGGCACCGATGCCTGACTATATGCAACCGAGCGAACCAACTGGCTGACTAAATCAACATGTGATATCATAACATACTAAATGCGTAAGATAAACTAACACATGATGGTATATAAAAGTCTGGATGATATAAATCAAAGTGCGAAAATACTAATACAATTCTGAAACATATTTGTAGTCAACATAGCTTAATGTGAAAAGCCTGCGACTTTGTCTAACTGTTACTCTAGTCTATGAAGCCTCTAATGAAGTACTGAAAACACTGACTATCTGAAAATACTGAAGACTGTAAGGTAATGATAATGCCTCGAAAGAACTGGGGATCACCAAATAACTGGTATAAGAATCCTAGCACTCTGAATTGTCAACCTATAAATCATTACCTGCAACGTAAGATGCAGGCCCCGGGCAAAAGGGATGTTAGTACATTTGAATTGCACTGGTATGTAAAGTAATTGAAAGAAAGAATTATAAATGCTGAAGCTAAAACTAAGCTGATAACTGAGAATTGATAATTGATGCAGAAATGATAATTATTGAAACAAAAACTGAAACGATAACTGATAACTGATAACTGAACTGAACAAAGGAAGTAATGATATGAATACTCCCTCTTCTGAATGATGAATAACCTGTTTATCTGAATATTAAATTACGGCCTCAGGCCCTATATATATATATATATATATATATATATATGCACAACTACGGCCTCGGACCCAATATATATATTTGCGCACAACTGCGGCCTCGGGCCCAAGTATACGTATACATAATTGCGACCTCAGGCCCAAAGATGCATAAAGTATAAACTGGGGCTTTAGGCCCTAAGATGAATAAAGCATAAATTGCGTCCTGAGGCCCAAAGATGCATAAAACATAAGTTGCGGCCTCAGGCCCAAATGCAGGTGTTCAACATTCAGGGATTTAAAATCAGGAAACGAGAATTATATTGCAATACATGATAGTGAAATACTGAATCACGCTGAGTTACATGATACTGGAATACTGGATCACACTGAGTTACATAATACTGGAATACTGAATAGGACTAGACTGAGATGTGTATTCTTGAACTGATTATGAACACTGAAACTTCAACCGTTTATGGTATATTAAGTAATCTATACTAAGATTCGGGGGCGTCAAACCCAAGTCTATATTGAATAGACACTGAGCTCACAACGTTCATTATGAAAGTCATGAACGAGTTATGAAGCTAGAGAATAGAAGTTCTACAACTATTCAAGGAACTAGGCTAAACTATATTTGTGAGGTAATTAGAAATGTGGTAAAAGAAACATAGTGTAGGGAGAATCATTAACATTTCCAAACATAGAGAGTTAGCCTCACATACCTTAACTTTCTGCTCTTGAGCGCAATACAACATTCGCCAACCCTTTCAACTTTAATCTATATGAATACAAGTCAAAGAGATTCCATATTAGCAATAATACTCATGTTTTGGTCACTTAGGTATTTTCTCAAACTCTTGGTGGCATAAAGCTTCATGGTCCTTATTAATGTGTCTCTACACTCAATAGCCCATTCTCTTGCTCCTAGATAAATTCTAAAGTTTCAAATAGTTATAATCAACATCATTCTTTATCACCCATAAGGTAAATAACATCCTTAACCAATAATTAACAATTAACAACCCAAACCTATAACTGTTCATGTTTTTTTTTAATCAAACCCATCAACTTATATCTCATGAACTAGAGTCAATAATCATTAATTTGATGCTAGGATCAATTAGAGGGTGAAGACATTACTTTTTTGAAGTTCAATCCCCTTGAATTCGAGTTCTAAGGTTCCTTCTCTCAACAATGATGTCCCAATCGAATATCTAATGATATGGAGGGTTTACTCATGTTAATAAGATGCTGAAAAATTAAAATTAACTTAGAATCACCATTTGAACTTACCTTTGATGGTGAGGGACCCTTAAGAAGTTAGGTTTTATAGAGCTCTCATTTCTAGAGCATGTTTTTATATGGGGTTGTGAAGGATGAAGTAGGGCTTTAAATGACCCCCTAAGTGCTCCCCCGCATACCTGTAGGCCTGATCGTGCACCTGGCCGTGCAAAAAGGAAGTAACACTACCACAGCTGCGAGGCTGCGCTCGGGGCACGCATATTATGCATTGTTCTGTAAAACGCACATAACCTTTTGCATAGAGATCCGTTTGAGTCCATAATATATCATTGTAAAGATATTTTAAACTCCTAAAACTTTCATGTTTTGAGTTTTCCCAAATACCTTACGCATTTTCATTAGATCCTGCTGCAAAACTGATCTTTTGTAAACTTAATAGATGTTATCGAATCTTGTACACCTCACTCTTCGTATTGATTCTAAAATAACTATTTTTACCCATAATTATCCCGCTAGGACGTCATATGTCTAAATTATCAGATTCATACCCATTTAACATATCCACACCTAGTTTGAATATACGGGGTATTACAATTGTAGTGCATTACTAATTTTAAAGACAAACTCAAGATCTAGAGTCACCTCCTTACATATATCCGAATTTAACTAACTTTAAGCATGTACAAATTTTATGGTTAGTTATGATAAGCCCTTAAAAAAGCAATTTACAATAATTAAGGTGAGAAACAAGGAAAATAATGAAGCAAGATATAAGGAGGTCGTAACTCGTAAGATTAAATTCATTTTTAAGTTTTATTTATTATATATAGGGATAATAGATAAAATTACCACTTTATCGTCGTCGTCGTCATTATTATTATTATTACGTATAGAATTTTTGAGAACTTCAAATTGTCATGTGAAATATGCACAAGTTTACTAAAATATATCTCACAAGAGGAAACTATAAGTTCACAAATAGTAGCAAAATCCTCCACTTACTATCTTTACTTGATTACTTCGCCCCCAAATGATAGCTCCTTTTATGAGTCCCTCCTTAATTCATATTTTGCTATAAAACCAAATGACTCTTTTTTCCTTTTTCTAGTTTTAAGGAGAACGATTAAGATAATTTTGGTTATCTACGTGAAAATGTTATGCATTTGAGCTCATTTTGACTATATTAAGATGCTCCTCTTTAATACTATTATTAATATCGGATTGAGACTTGTAATAACTTGTTGTTAAGGAAATCACTATCTAAAATTAATTAGAGGCTTCTAACACTTTGCAGTTATCCAAAATATAGTTATAATAATAGATTTTAAAGAAACTTGATTTCTAAGAGTAGTTAGATGTTCCCTTAAAACTCAAAATTAATATTTATGCTTGCATGTCAAGTAAAAAGAGGCCCAAAACTTAGTGGCATAACTCCACACATATTGGTTTATTTTGTAATAGATGCACGTGCGTTGCATGTGTCCAAATACCTAGTACTCCAATTCCCCGCTCGCTTAGTTCATATATCTAAATGATTTGGGGCACAGAATCTGCTGTAGAGGTGAAATATGCTAATTTTCATTCTCAACTTTCTCATCACATGAATGAGACATAACTTCTTATCATAAGAATAGTGAACTAGAAATTAGATTTTGATTGGTTTGAGATTTTCGACCTTAAAGTAAAAGTGGTTCTGTTTTATTTGGACAACAGGAAAGAAAGATTGGGATGATGGAGACTTAAAGAAGTATAGTATAAATCAAACAGAAGGCTCGTTCGTAGATCAACAATTTATAAGGAAAGCGGTAGCTTTGGTTCGTGTGAACAAAAAGTGATCGAGTAACAATTTATTAACATTGATCAATATGACATAACATTTGATTAAGATGTGACTGTTGTAAATAGAAGAGAGAAGTTCAACTATAAATACCTCACTAATATGAGCTGATCTTCATCCATTGTTTTCAACTTTTTACATAACATACATAATTTGTTGGGGATTTTACATAACTGTCACAGTTTAAAAGAAATATAACAAATTTTTAGCATGAAATTCAATATTACAGATATGGCAGAAAAATATTTGTATTTGTAACACACAGTTCCATTAAAATAGGAATATTAACAATTAGTCCCTAAACATAAAAAATTTGAATGGAAAGTTAATAATTATTTGTACAAAAATCATGTCTTTTTTTCTCTCTCTTTATCTATTAGCTTTCCTTCTTTTTCTTCGTCTTCTTAGTTTTATTTTCTACCGAAGCAAATATATTTTTTAAATTTGTTCCATTCATTTTATTTTTAGTTATCTTTCTTAAGTTTTTCTCTTACTTCTTTCTTCCTTTCTTAATATAAAGCTCTTATTTCGATTATAATATACGTTAATATATACAATACATATATATATAAATATACTTTGAATTAACACATATAAAATATAAATAAAAAATACATCTTCAATTAAGATGACACTTAAACATGTGAAATATACATAAAAATATATATCTTAAATTTAATTAAGATGGTATATATATATATATATATATATATATATATATATATATATATATATACTATATTAAAAGCACGAAGTCCCTATCGAAATGTCGTTCGCCTTTTTTACCCTTTGTAAATGCATTATATGTTAGGATAAAATTGTAATTGTAATAATTTTTTTTTGGGGAGAAAAAATAACATTGCTGTGTACTTGCTTAGAGTTTATAATTGTTTGGGATTCTTTTGTTTTTTTTTCCTTTTGCTTTAGAATTCTTAAAATTCTTTTTTTTATATTTAAATTATGGTAGTTTTTTTCGTTGTCCCCTTTTGTGCTGGTCTACCGTCTATTGTCCCTTTTGTGTCTGTTTAGAATTCAATTTATATTTTCTCTTTGGTGTAGGTTTAGGATTCAATTTAGTCTCAGTTTACTGATCGTAGGTTTTGGATTCTTTAATTACCAGTTAATACTTTGTGTCTTCACTTTGTTTAGGTTTTAGATTCACTTTAGGTTTCTAGAATTTTAGAACCAAACAGTCTAGAATAAGCAGAAGCTGGCATTTTTTTAAAATATAAGTAGTCATTATTCTATATTCTTTATCGTAAGATGTTTATAATATCGATGTCTGCATAAGAAAATTTGTTTGTGATTTGATATAAATTTTTTACCCTATACTATTTTGTTGAAGTTTTATATTAATGGTTGTTCGTGCCTTATCGCTATTAGTTGAATGATTGCATCAAATCAGTCAATTTTTTTTAAGATTTTCTCCTCTACTCTATTCCAATTTGCCGTTATAAATAGCTACATGATTGTTCCTAAAATCTTCTCCTTTTGATATACAACTTTTTTTATAGAATTGTTGCTTGATAATTTACTTTGCCTTAAAAACAAAGTGATTTTGTTCTTTAGTGTCTAAACATATATATTTGTTCGTGCATTATTGATAATTGATAAACAACTCTACTTGAAAGTTTGTCAATTGTAATTTTTATTTATAATGTCTCATATATGATTATTGGTAAGTGTCTCATATCTAATCACTGGTATAAAATTGACTCATTTATGAATGTTGTGCAGGTTATTTAGCTAGGTGTATTCATCACGTAAAATTGGTTTGGTATCCTCCTCGGACTCCCGGGTCGCATCATCGACCGGTTAGCCCCTCCACTGGACTCTCACCGTAGAAATTCTCTTGGACCTCAACTGGTGGTCCTGTCTGTCAATAATGGAAACTGGCTCCTCCTCATAGCCCAAACTCTCATCTGAGTGAATAGTACTGAAGTCCAACACATGGGATAGGTCAGCATGATACTTCCGAAGCATCAAAACATGGAAAACTAGATGAATTCCCGATAAACTGGGGGTAAGGCAAGCTCATAGGCAACTTCCCCAACTTGTCTCAACACCTCAAAGGGGCCAATAAACCTTGGGCTCAACTTGCCCTTCTTCCCGAATCTCATAATACCCTTCATGGGCGAAACCTTTAAGAGAACCTTCTCGCCAACCATAAACGATACATCACGCGCATTCTGCTCCGCGTAACTCTTCTGCCTGGACTGAGATATGCGAAGCCTCTCCTGAATCAACTTCACCTTATCCAAGGCATCCTGTACTAAATCTATACCAAGTAACTTAGCCTCACCGAGCTCAAACCACCCGATAGGAGAACAACAACATCGACCATATAAAGCCTCGTACAAAGCCATTTCTATGCTGGACTGATAGCTGTTGTTGTACGTAAACTCTACTAAAGGCAAGAGCTGATCCCACTGCCCTCCAAAGTCAATCACACAAGTCTAAGCATATATTCTAAAATCTAAACTGTCGGCTCTGACTGCCCATCGGTCTGAGAATGGAATGCCATGCTAAGCTCCACACGTGTCCCCAACTCACTCTGAACGGCTCTCAAAATATGGGAAGTGAACGGAGGGCCTCTGTCTGATATGATGGAAACCGGCACGTCGTGCAATCGGACTATCTCCCTAATATAAATCTGAGCATACCTCTCCACTATATAAGTAGTCGCCACTGGAATGAAGTGAGCTGACTTGGTCAACCTATCCACAATGACCCATACTGAATCAACCTTCTGCAATGTCTGCGGCAACCCAACTACGAAGTCCATGGTTATGCGTTCCCACTTCCACTCTGGTATCGGCATCTGCTAAAGTAGGCCACCTGGTCTCTGATGTTCATACTTGACCTACTGGAAATTCAAACACTTAGTCACATACTTCACTATGTCTTTCTTCATCCCCCGCCACCAATAATGCTGCCTTAAATCACGATACATCTTTGTAACTCCTGGGTGGATAGAATACTGTGAACTGTGTGCCTCCTCTAGGATCCTCTTCCTCAGACCATCAATATTAGGAACACATAGACGACCCTGGAGTCGCAAAATACCATCCTCGCCAATAGAAACCTCCTTGGAACTTCACTAAAGTACCGTCTCTCTGAGAAGCGCCAAATATGGATCATCGAATTGTTGGGCCTTAATCTGCCCCAATAACGAAGGCTGAGCAACCACACATGCTAGAACTAGGCTGGGCTCTGAAATGTCCAACCTCACAAGTCTGTTGGCCAAGGACTGAATGTCCAAAGCTAGTGGCCTCTCTTCTACTAGAATTAAGGCCAAACTACCCATACTCTCTGCCTTTCCGCTCAAGGCATCTGTGACCACATTTTCCTTGCTCGGATGATAAAGAATGGTGATGTCATCATCCTTTAGTAACTCTAGCCACCTGCACTGCCTATAATTAAGATCCATCTGCTTGAATAAATGCTATACGCTGCGATGATCAGTAGAAACCTCACATGCCACCCCATACAAATAATGCCTCTATATCTTAAGAGCATGGACAATCACCGCCAACTCTAGATCATGCACAAGGTAATTCTTTTCGTGAACCTTCAACTGACGTGAAGCATATGCAATAACTCGTCCCTCCTGCATCAATACATGTCCCAAGCCAACGTATGAAGCGTCGCAATATACCGTATACATTCCTGAGCCAAAAGTCAATACACGAACTGGTACCGTAGTCAAAGCTGTCTTGAGCTTCTGAAATCTCTCCTCACAATCATTGGACCAACGGAATGGAACACCCTTCTAGGTCAATCTGGTCAAAGGTGATGCAATAGATGAAAAGCCCTGCACAAATCGCCGGTAATAACTTGCTAATCCTAGGAAACTTTTGATCTCGGTCACTGAAGTAAGGCGTGGCCAACTCTGATCTGCCTCAATCTTCTTGGAATCCACCTTAATACCCTCTCCTGACACAACATGCCCCAAGAATGCCACTGACCCTAGCCAAAACTCACACTTGGAGAACTTAGCATATAGCTTTTGCTCTCGCAAAGGTCTGAAGCACTACTCTCAAATGCTGCTCGTGCTTCCCCAGGCTACGTGAGTATATCAAGATGTCGTCAATGAAGAAGATAACAAAGTAATCAATATAAGTCCTGAACACCCTATTCATAAAGTCCATAAATGCTGCTGGGGCATTAGTCAAGCCAAAAGACATCACCAGAAACTCATAGTGACCATATCTAGTCTTGAACGCAGTCTTTGGAACATCCGAGTCCCGAATTTTCAGCTGATGATACCCTGACCTCAAGTCAATCTTAGAGAACACCCTAGCACCCTGCAGCTGGTCAAACAAATCATCAATACGAGGCAACGGATAATTGTTCTTGATGGTGACTTTGTTCAACTGGCGGTAACCAATGCACATCCACATAGTCCCATCTTTTTTCTTCACAAATAATACTGGTGCACCCCAAGACGATACACTGGGCCTGAAAAATACCTTTGCTAACAACTCCTCAAGTCGCTCCTTCAACTTTTTCAACTCTTTAGAAGCCATACGGTACGGTGGAATAAATATAGGTTGAGTGCCTGGAGCCAAATCAATATAGAAATCAGTATCCCGATCCGGAGGCATGCCAAGAAGGTCGGAAGGAAAAACATCGGTGAACTCTCGAACTACTGGGGCTGAATCAATTGTCGGAGACTCTGATGTGGTATCTCAAACATAAGCTAAATAAGCCAAACACCCTTTCCCAACCATGTGCTGAGCCTTCAGGAAGGAAATAACCCTGCTAGGTGTATCAACTGTGGAACCTTTCCACTCTAATCTCGGCAACCCTGGCATCGCCAGTGAAACAGTCTTGGCATGGCAATCAAGGACGGCGTGATATGGAGATAACCAATCCATGCCTAGGATGACCTCAAAATCGATCATCTCAAGCAACATAACATTTTATCTAGTCTCGAAACCATAGAAAGTGACCATACAGGACTGGTAGATCCGGTCCACAACCACAGAATCACCCACGAGAGTGGACACATGAACAGGAACACCCAAAGGCTCAGGAGAAATAACCAGGGAGCAAGCGAACAAAGATGATACATATGAATATGTAGACCCTGGATCAAATAATACGGAAGCATCCCTATCACCAACGGAAATAATACCTGTGATGACAGTATTTGAGGCCAATGCATCTGGCTTGGCCGGAAGGGCATAGAATCTAGCTGGAGCACCGACTGTCTGGCCTCCACCTGACTGAACAGTAGCTGGCTGACCTCTCCCTGTCTAACCTCCACCTCTGGGATGGCCCCTACTGTCCTGCCCTCCACCTATAGGCGGCTGGGCAGCTGGTGCTGAACTCATGGACTGCTGACTCTACTGTACTGCCTTACCCCGAAGCCTGGGGCAAGTCCTCTTCAGATGACCCAGATCTCCACACTCATAGCACGCTCTAGGCACCATAGCCTGCTGCCTTGGAGTCTGAGTCTGCTGACCCGAATACCCACTGGAAGAACCCTAGATAGCTGGCGGGAGATAGGAACTCTCTGGCACGGTGCTGAAGGGAGCATTAGAAGAATCCTGATACCCAGAATACCCGCCGGAGGAACCCTGAGTAGCTGGTGGGCGATAAGAACCCTCCAACATCGCACTAAAATAAGGCCTCGCTGGGGTACCTCGGGGAGGGGGTAGTGGTGCTAAATATGAGGGCCTGCTGGGTTGACCCCTCCCGAAGTGACCTCTACCCCTAGCTGGGGCACCTCTGAACTCTCCTGAAAATCTAGCCCTTTTATCTTGCTGCATCTGCTCTCTACCCTTCAGATGATAACCCTCAATCCTGCGAGCAATCTCAATCACTATCTGATACCCTGTACCCATCTCTACCTCTCGGGACATACCAGATCGGATAGTGGGGTGTAACCCCGCAACAAACCTCCGTACTCTCTCTGCCTCATGAGTAGTATCATAAGTGCATGGCGAGATAACTCAAAGAACCTCACCTTATAATCAGTCACTGACATCTGACCCTACTCTAAATGCTCAAACTGATACCGCAGCTCTTCCCTCTCAGAGGGTGGAATGTACCGATCCAGGAATAGCTGTGTGAACTGACCCCAAGTGAGGGGAGCAAAACCTGCTGGCCTGCCAAGTGCATGGACTTCCACCATCTACGAGCCCTGCCCTCAAGCTGAAAAGTAGTGAAGTCAACTCCATGCGACTCTAATATCCTCGTGTTGTGCAGTCTGTCCCTGCACCTGTCTATGAAGTCCTGAGCATCCTCATGACGCTCACCCCCAAAGAATGGAGGGTGAAGCCTAGTCCATCTATCCAATAACTTCTGCGAATCACCGTCCACAGCTGGCCTGGGCTGGGGTGCTATTGCAGCAACTAGCTGAGCCCCATCTACGGGTAGTGCACCCGGAGTCTAATATACCGTAGCTATTTGACCTGTAGCCTAAGCAATGGGGGTTTGGGCTCCTCCTCCTGCGTGTGAAGTAGATAGATTTGCTGGAAATAACCTAGCCTGAGTCATAGTGTCCATGAATTGTAGCATGCGGCCCATGACCTCCTGAAATTTTGGTGCTGTCATATAATTTTCTGGGGTAGGCTCAGCCGCGGGCACCTCGCCTTGCTCCTCGATAATGGGATCCATCACATGATCTACTGGTGGTGCAACTGGAACAGCTATGGGATGCCCTCGTCCCCTACCATGGACTGGTGCCTTTCCCTGGCCTCTACCTCGGCCTTAGCAACGGAGGGAGCAGCTCCTCCCGGGTCCGAAACATCAGCGGTGCAAGTTCTCACCATTTGTGAGAGAATAGAAGAGGGAAATTTAGTACACTATACACTGCACGACAGGAAATGAATAAAGAGTATTCTTTCCTAATACCCTATAGCCTCTCAAATATATATACAGACGTCTCCGTACCGATCAACAAGACTCTATCAGGTTTGCCCATAACTCGTGAGACCTACGTGAACCTAGTGCTCTGATACCATATTGTCATGACCCATTTCCATATAGGTCATGAAGGCGCCCAATACCATTGCCGGGCAAGCCAAGTACGGAAAACATTTCTAACTTTTTATGTTAATATTATCAAATTTAAGTGAGATAAATACTCCAGTTGGATTCGAAGCCGAAAGTGATAGATAATGTAAGTAGCATAATAATACAACCCAAAAATAATCCTACTAATGTGTGTGCCAGAACCTGGTGTCACAAGCTACAGGCAGCTAGTAGAATATACACCAAAAGAATATCATACTATCCTACTATCTGAATCAGGATAGACAGAAAATAAAAGTACTAAGGAAAGACTTTTTCGGCTGCAGGTCGGCATGGAGGAAAAGCAGCTCACCGTAGAAGTCCCAAGTCCGCTCACGGGTGCACACCAGAATGATAACCATATCCACCTGCCTCAGATCTTGTACATTTAAGTACAGAAGTGTAGCATGAGTACATAAATAATATGTACCCAGTAAGTATCCCGTCTAATCTCGAAGAAGTAGAGATGAGAGGTCGACTTGATACTTACTAAGGTCAAGTAAAATGAGAAGAATTTATAATAAGCAGAAATAACTCAAATCATAAGGATTCGTAAGTATAAAACAATAATTCTTCCTTTAGATTTTCATCATGAGTGTCCATTTATATATTTAAGCAAATATGGAGTCTAATCCATAATAGGATGCCAAATATGTCATGCGCAGATAATCACCAAGGAACGTACGGCCCGATCCAACATAAAAGTAAATTGTGTACTACCGAGGGTTGAACTGCTCGAACCATAGATGTATTTATTACCCCACTCGCGAATCATCCATGCGACGCGGTCAAACAAAAATAAGCTCATTGACAAGCATATGAGGAGTGGCCATACACAGGAATGCCAACTATTCTCTTTTAATAGGCCAAACAGGATATGGGCCATTCTCTAGTCTCCTTCTTCTTAATCAAAACAGTTCACATGAATCCAAGTTAATCAAACTGTACTAGAATACCACGTAAAGCATGCTTATGGGTCCTAAACTACCCGGACTTAGCATAATAGTTACTACGCACGGACTCTCTTCACCTAGTACGTACGTAGCCCCGAATATAATAACCTATGGGGACAATTCCCTCTTACAAGGTTAGAAAGGAGACTCACCTCGCTCCAAAGTGCACTTCCAATATCAAGAACAAACCCAAGCCCTCAATTCGGAGCTGAACGGTCACAAACTAGTTAAATAAAGTAAGAACTAGTCAATAAAGGCTTACAAGATCGAATTCTAACTATTTAAACAATTTCGCAACCTCTTTCACAAGTTTTTCTAAATTCTGAACCCGGGCCCACGTGCTTGGATTCCGAGACTTTTCGAAGAAAGTTGTTCTCTATAACCTAAGGATCAATAATATATGATTTCTACTTCATTTTATAGCAAATTTCATGGTTAAATCTTAGATTTATTAAAAACCTAGGTCTAGCTCTAACCCTTCGATTTTACCTAGTTTTTAGTGTTGAATCTACCTAATTGTAATGATCTGACCGGTCGTTTTGAGCCCTAGCGTGTCATTTAGCAGTTTGAGGCCATGAGCAACTTCATTTCAAGTATTGTGACTTGTTCGCATGGTCGAAATTTAAATTCAGGAAGACCGGAGTTAAATTTAAATGAAAATTCTCATTTGAGAAGCTTAAAGTTGAAAGAATGAACTAGGATTGGATTTTTAAGTAAACGAGCTCGGAATCGGGATCTGAAGGTTCTAGTAGATTCGTATGATGATATCGGACTTGAGCGTATGCCCGGTTTGGATTTTGGATAACCCGGGAGCGTTTTGGCGCCTATTGTGGAAGTTAGTATTTTGGAAGAAATTTCTTAAGTTTGGCTGGGAGTGCATTTTAGCGTTATCGATGTCTATTTGGGATTTCGAGACTGTGAATAGCTCCGTATGGTGATTCTGGAGTTGGGAGCGTGATCGGAAGTGAATTCGAAGGTCCGTAGGTCCTTTTGGAGCAATTTGGATAAAGTTAGAATTTGAAGGTTTTTGAGAAGTTTGACCGGAGGTTGACGTTTTGATATCGGGGTCGGAATTTGATTCCAAAAGTTGGAGTAGGTCCGTAATGTCGAATATGATTTATGTGTAAAGTTTGAGGTCAATCGGACGTGATTTGATAGGTTTAAGCATCGAAAGTAGAAGTTGGAAAGTTCGAAGTTCATAAAGCTTGAATCGCGGTGTAATTCATGATTTTAGCGTTAATTGATGGGATTTGAAGCCTCGAGCAAGTCCGTAATATGTTTTGGGATTGGTTGGTATGATTGGTTGGGGTCCCGGGAGCCTTGGGTGGATTTCGGGTGGTTAACGGATCGAAAATGGATTTTTGGAAATAGCTGAGTTGCTGATTGCTAGTATTTCCGCTTCTACGGAGATGGGACCGTAGAAGCGGCCCCGCAGAACGTGAAAGAAGCCGCAGAAGCTGTTAGGAGGGAGGCAGCCCAGGACCGCAGAAGCGACCCTCTATCCGCAAAAGTGGAACCGCAAAAGCGGTTAAGCTATCGCAGAAGCGAAAAGGGCTGGAGCCCTGGGACCGCAGAAGCGGGATCACGGAAGTGGGATTTTTCCGCAGAAGCGGAAATCCCTGGAGGCAGAATATCATTTTAAAGTCGGGAATTGGCCATTTCTATCATATTTCTCATGGCTTGCGGTGATTTTTGGGAGCTTCAAGGAGGGGATTTTCGTCATCTATTTTAAGGTAAGTTATCCCCATCACTTTGAGTTGAATATATCAATTGTACATGGATTTAAACATGGAAATTAGAGTAAATATTGAGGTTTTGGTTGAAAACCTAGAAAATTTTCATCTTAGATTTTGATCACGATTTTGAGTATGGAAGTGAGAGAAAATTTTATATTTGAATTCCTAAGGTCATGGGTAACCTTTATCTTAGAGAAATTTTAGATTCTGGGCACGTGGTCCCGAGGGCATTTTGGTAATTTCACTAATCGGAGTTGGAAATTGGTATAATTTGAATTGTTAACGAGTATTTGAGCATGTTCTCATTAGTTTGTCGTTAATTGTCTAGTTTTGGTGCATTGTGCGGTTGTTCAAGCCTTTGGAAGAATGTAGAATGCCGGTTATGAGTCTTCGGAGCGAGGTGAGTCTCCTTTCTAATCTTGTGAGGGGGACTTTACCCCATGGTGAGTTAAATTGGTTATGTGCTTCTATTGTGTGGGCTACGTACGCACGAGGTGACGAGAGTCCGTGCGTAGCTACTATTATGCTATTGTTCGGGTAGTCTACGACCCAAAAAGCATGTTATACTTGGATTACTGTGAACCCGTTAATAATTTGAATTGTTTAAATCACCTTGAATTGGTAAAGGAATTTAAAAAGAGATTTAATATTAAATTCCCCCTGAAATGTTAAAAAGAGAAATTTGTCTATTTGGTTGATTATCCCCGATAAACTCTTGATTTCCTACTTGAGCATGTATTTTATGTGTGCCTACGTCGCATGGATGATTCACGAACAGGATATGTGTTTATTTATGGAACAGGCCAAACGCCTCAGTGAAAATAGATGCATCTATGGTTCGTGCTGCTCGACCCTCGGCAGTGCACAATTTATATTCCTGTTGGAGCGGGCCGTCGACCTCGGCATGATTTTCGCATGTTTATCTGTTACTTGAAAATTGTAAACGTGGAATTAGCCCTACGTGGCTTGATATAAACTGATAAGATGATAAAGAACTGACTTTAGAAGCCCTTGATTTATTGATGAAGGTGTTTACCTGTTTTCTGGCTTCACAATTAGAACTTCTTTACAAATCCATGATTATCCTCGCACTTATAGAATATTGCTAATTGACCTCTAGTGAGTGTCGGGGTTGGCCATCTCGTCTCTACCCCTTCGGGATTAGGCGGGATACTTACCGAGTACACGTTGATTACGTACTCATACTACACTTCTGTGCATTTTTGTTGCACATGTATGTATACCTCTAGTAGCCTATTGGGCGTAGCAGCACAGACGACTCTAGGACTAGGTGAGGTGCAGTGTTCGAGACGACCCGTAGCTAGTGTAGTTCCTTCCAGTATTTTCTTATTATTATTTCCCTGTCCACTGTATTTCGGACATATTTTGTATTTTATTTGTCATATCGATAGTTGCTCATGCACTTGTGACAACGGGTTCTGGGATGGTTTGAAGTATTGTATTAATTGCTTAACTTTTAAATTTGATTTGAAACTATATTCTCTAAAATTTCTAAATAATTAAGGAAAAATCCTGGATTTTAAAAGTGTTAAAACGAGATTTAATTCAGTATTTGAGTTGGCTGGCCTGACAGCGGTGTCCGGTGCCACCATGACCCTTAGTGGATTTTGGGTCGTGACAACATGGTATCAGAGCACTAGGTTCCCGTCGGTCTCACGAGTCATGAGAAAGTCTAGTAGAGTCTCGCGGATCGGTACGGAGACGTCTGTACTTATCCTCGGGAGGCTATAGGGCTATTAGGAGTACTTCCCTTCTTGATTTCCTTTTCGTGCGGTTCAATTCCTTTGAGGCGTATGCCTTTGATTCCTTCTCACTCAATCTTACGCGACGCGAGCGCTTTTCATAAATCAAAAATTGAAGGATTGTAGTGGCACTACAAATGTGGTGCGAGATGATTTTCCCGGTATAGTTGATTAGACTATTATAGTTGCATTTTGGAGGGATATTCTATTGTTTCAACTCACTAACAGAACTTCTAAGAGCCTTGAGGCTAGGCACATGTTGCCATGATGCTTATGAGCGATTATTCCTCATGTTGTTGTAATGGTAGGGTGTTGCCCACGTGTCGGGGCAGTGAATGAATTGAAGGGAGGTTTACTCAGTGTATAATCAAGGGATTCAGTATTTTATTCCCGGCAGGGGAAGTCAATCGAACTAAGGATGGTCAGGTGTAGGCTGGTGGACGTAATGAGGCTTGGTATTTGCAAGCGTGGTTGAGCTTTCTTTTATAAGAGGGTGTCGTGGTCCTGATTGAACGTACTAAGTTGTTGGTGTTATAATCTGCTGCAATTTGCCTTTATGGCAGGATATGGTGAAATAATATTGGAGGTACGACTGTCAGATATCACATGGTGCGTGGTTTAGGATTGAATCAGTATTTCAAATGTTGATGGTTTGAGAAAGATGACTTTTGGAAAGGTTTAAAGTTAGCAACAGTGGTGGATTCAAGTGCCACAAAGATAGATTTAACTTAAGGCAACAATTGAGCAGCAAAGTATGAGGAAGGACATGTGGGAAGTTCCAGGCGGTATTTAAAATTTCTAGAAGGCCAAGTCTGAGGAGCAACGTCGAGTTACCGATTAAGGAGATGAGTTCCGCCAAAATGGGAGAGTGGCAGGTGTTGCATGTGGGCTTGGTAGTAGGAAGACTATGTGCCTTAAAGAGAGTTTGGATCGAATTGGGGATTTTAATGATTGGTGATTGAAGCCCGCGGGTATGATGTGAAGTATGGGCTATTATGTGGCAGAAATTGATATGGCAAAAAAGAGCTGGTTGAAATGGAGGAGGGTGCAACATAACCCTGAATTTTGAAGGATGTTGCCGCACATTTAATTTATGTCCGCGAGGGGCGAATGGACTTGTGCAACTGGAAAGTGAGCTCGGACTCAGGATGGGCTATTGGTGTCATAGTGAATGTACCCCGTGCAGCGGCGTGGGAAGATGTCGGGAGGTGGTTCCCCTAGGTAGGTTATTCCCCATGAGCAGATTAGCGGTCGCGTGGTTGGCGAAGCTTCTGCAATGAATTATATTGGTTGTTCAACAAAGAGATTAGTTGTTTAAATGTGGATGATGACTCAGAATATGAAATATGGGGATTTACAGGGAGATCCTGAGAGATTTTGATAATTGGTGGCGCGAGGTTAAGTCAATAAGAGGTAAAAAGGTCGGGCGAACTCAAAAATGGTGAAAAGATGGCTTCAAGCTAAGTGGGAGACTCCCACCGCTTATGATTGGGCTGTATGATTAACTACTTGCGTGATTTCTGGTTATTAGCATATTGATGGATTAATTCAGCTACGAGAAAAGACCATAAGTAGTAAATTGAGCGGAGGAATTATTAAGGATGTGCTATGGTTAGCCTTATGGGCTCATGTTCGAACTTGGGAAAAGATTCAAGATTTATGCCTTGTATAGAAACGGGTTAAAAAGGGAGTGACTCTTCTAGGTGCTTTATTAAGAGGGTATTAATGTGCTAGAAGATTTAGGGAGCTGATTATATTCGGGATCAAGTCAGAGCGGGTGGCTCTCAGCAACAGTCCTAGTGGAACTCAAAAGATAAAGTGTGGTACCTAATGATTTCAAGCCTATAAGTACAACAAAGAATCATGCTTTATAGCAGCTTATGAGAAGGTACCCAGAATGTTCTATAATGTGTTACCTTGTGGTGTAGCATTTGAGAAATGTGAAATAATTTATGAGATTTGAGACAGCATGGTCTTGCAATTCAAGGTCACTCGGGGTGAGTGTAGAGGGAGTATGTTATGCATTGAAGAGAATTAGTATTATTTCCAAAGCAATCAAGGATAAATTGGAGGGAAAGAGATTGATTAGCCATAATTGAATTTGGCATGTTGGGGTATGTGATCCGTTCATTCAGCGTGATCGAGTTATGCATTTGATTTGTGGCGGTACATGTGAGGTTTGTCGGCCGCCGTAATTGATAACATTCTAAACCATTCTACTGTTGTGGCTTGTTATGTGGAAGCAGATTCCAGAAGGGCTATGGTGTCTTTGACCACTGCTTGCAGATTTGCATATTCTACGGTTATGGGAATTTTCTTGTGTGTTGCTATGATTCTCCCGAAGTGATTTAAGTGAAAAGTTCGTATACGATGAAGTGTTAAAATATTAATGATTTTGGAGTTATGATGAAAAATCGTGTTCTATTGTATGTTGGCACGTTGGGTGCAGTGAGTAGCATGGATATACGAAGTGAGGATCAAGGTTGTAGTTCTGTGTTGACAAGGATGTCACGGGCTCGGATGAGCAAGGAAAGGGTTGAATGATTAAAGTGAGTTGGGGTTGTCTTCAGCGTCACCTGAGATTGGTGTTTTGTAATGAGGGCTTGTATCATGGTTAATGATTCTTGATCGCTTATCAGCGTTAGTGCGGTCGGTGGGTTGGAGATAAGACCCAGTAAATTGTTATGGTAGATTGTGGGAGTGTGTTCCACAGGAAGATTGCATAAATGTTGCACGACGCCACTTGATTGATTAAAGATATAAACCAAGTATGAAGCATTGTGATGATATCGTTAAATTGAGAATGGATGCCTGGAGGGCACTCGGATTCTGAGTTTTGGATTGTACTCCGGTTATGATGGTTGTCCTTGTGTATTACGAGAGGTGGGGAATCAGTATGGACCTTTGAAAGGTCATTGGCTTAATTTGATATGATCAGGATCGACCAGAGGTCGGTGGATGGATTTAAATGTGAATTTGGGCTTTATATCAGGCCAGTTGTGTTCGTTCAGCGAGTGTTCCTTATGGAGGAACAGTTGGGGTATTATTTTTTCATCAACTATTCCAGGTAATGATGTAATATGCCATATGAGTTGTGAGACGGCTTGGTAAATTTTATGTGTTGAGGTTCCGCGTGGCAATGGCGTATTATGAGCAAGATGGCTCTTGAGATTCAGACTGTATATCGCACCTCAATTGTGCTCGAGTTTTGTAGCTTATCGCGCTATATGTCCCCTCAGGTATGGCATTATGCACTTAGCGTGCTTGTGACCTAGATTCGATATTTTATCGCAATGAGCAAATTAGCTCGATGTGTATCTCCTTATGTGAGTTCTACGTGTGGATCGGGTGGCACGCCGCCATGGTTATATTGTGAGGATCGGGTGGCACGCCACCATGGTTATATTGTGAGGATTGGATAGCATGCTGCCATGGTTATGCTGTATGGATCGGGTTGCATGCCGCAATAGTGTGATGATGAGTGTAGTTTTCTATATGCTTATCTTGTATGTCCTGCTTCCTATTTTCTAAGGAAAGTCCGTAGTAGTGCGGGAGTTAGGTAATTCCTTCCAGAGTTCGATTTCCTATTTGTGTTGTGTTCGGATTGGTGGCCTATTGGAATATTGTGGAGTCATATGAGACTTGTGATCGCATTCGGAGTGGCTTGTTGCCGAGCAGTTCGTACTGGGTAAGATGAGATTGTGGGATTTAGGATCAGTGCAATCTGATTATATGAAGTATATTAAGGAGCGAAGATCATTATTTGGTTCAGAATGTGGTAATGTTTCTTGTCAGAAGTATAGACTCGATGATTGGTTGACTCAGTAGTTGATTATGAATTTCGGCATCTCATCCGTCGTGGCGGTATTGTAACAGTTAGAGTAAGACCTATGTAGGTCATGAGGTGTAATGGGATCATCGGATTCGTGGAATTTTGATTAATTCAAATAGAAATGTTATTGTGGTCCTATGAGTAAAATTATGCAAAGTGTAAATTCAGCAGAGTTATGCAGTCATGTTTGAGTACAACGTATAGTGATTGATACGGTGATCGTATGTTGGAAACAGGCTTGGCATAGAATTCCGGATGTTGGAATTGGGCACTAAGGCTTATTTGCTTGAATAAAAGGGAATATCTTCAGAATTTATCGAGCCAATGTGCTCAGCTAAGTTGTGGCAGCACGGGAAAGTGCATGAGGTGCTAAACAGTGATTTCAGACTACTTCAGTATAGTTCTTAGCACATTCAAGAACGAACGTATGTTTAAGTGGGAGAGAATGTAACGACCCGATCGGTTGTTTTGAGCCCTAGCACGTCGTTCAGCAGTCTGAGGTCATGAGCAGCTTAATTTCAGGTATTGTGACTTGTTCGCATGGTCGGAATTTAAATTCACGAAGATCGGAGTTAAATTTAAATGAAAATTCTCATTTGAGAAGCTTAAAGTTGAAAGAATGAACTAGGATTGGACTTTAAAGTAAACGACCTCAGAATCGAGATCTGAAGGTTCCAGCAGGTTCGTATGATGATATTGGACTTGAGCGTATGCCTGGTTCAGGTTTTGGATAACTCGGGAGCGTTTTGGCGCCTATTGTGGAAGTTAGCATTTTGGAAGAAATTTCTTAAGTTTGGCTCGGAGTGCGTTTCAGCGTTATCGATGTCCATTTGGGATTCCGACACTATGAATAGCTCCGTATGGTGATTCTGGAGTTGGGAGCGCGATCGGAAGTGAATTCGGAGGTCCGTAAGTCCTTTTGGAACAATTTGGCTAAAGTTAGAATTTGAAGGTTTTTGAGAAGTTTGACCGGAGGTTGACTTTTTTGATATCGGGGTCGGAATTCGATTACGAAAGTTGGAGCAGGTCCCTAATGTCGAATATGATTTGTCTGTAAAATGTGAGGTCAATCGGACGTGATTTGATAGGTTTAAGCATCGAAAGTAGAAGTTGGAAAGTTCGAAGTTCCTAAAGCTTGAATCGCGGTGTAATTTGTGATTTTAGCGTTAATTGATGGGATTTGAAGCCTCGAGCAAGTCCGTAATATGTTTTGGGACTGGTTGGTACGATTGGTTAGGGTCCCGGGGGCTTCGGGTAGATTCTAGGTGGTTAACGGATTGAAAATAGATTTTTGGAAATAGCTGAGTTGCTGGTTGCTGGTTGCTGGTATTTCTGCTTCTGCGGAGATGGGATCGCAAAAGTGGCCCCGCAGAAATGTGAAAGAAGCCGCAAAAGAGGTTAGGAGGGAGGCAGCCCAGGACCGCAGAAG
The DNA here is from genome assembly GCA_026770625.1 of Nicotiana glauca. Lineage (NCBI taxonomy): Eukaryota > Viridiplantae > Streptophyta > Magnoliopsida > Solanales > Solanaceae > Nicotiana > Nicotiana glauca. The sequence goes on from MU783748.1 coordinate 50,584, forward strand.
CGGCCCTCTATCCGCAAAAGCAGAACCGCAAAAGCGGTTAAGCTATCGTAGAAGCGAAAAGGGTTGGAGCCCAGGGACCGCAGAAGCGGGATCGCGGAAGCGGGATTTTTCCGCAGAAGTGGAAATCCCTGGAGGCAGAATATCATTTTCAAGTCGGGAATTGTCCATTTCTATCATGTTTCTCATGGCTTGGGGCGATTTTTGGGAGCTTCAAGAAGGGGATTTTCGTCATCTATGTTAAGGTAAGTTATCCCCACCACTTTGAGTTGAATATATCAATTATACATAGATTTAAACATGAAAATTAGAGTAAATATTGAGGTTTTGGTTGAAAACCTAAAAAATTTTAATCTTAGATTTTGATCACGATTTTGAGTATGGAAGTAAGAGAAAATTTTATATTTGAGTTCCTAAGGTCATGGATAACATTTATCTTTGAGAAATTTTGGATTCCGGGCACGTGGGCCCGAGGGCATTTTGGTTATTTCACTAAGTGGAGTTGGGAATTGGTATAATCTGAATTGTTAACGAGTATTTGAGCATGTTCTCATTAGTTTGTCGTTAATTGGCTAGTTTTGGTGCATTGTGTGTTGGTTCAAGCCTTTGGAAGAATGTAGAATGCCGGTTATGAGTCTTCGGAGCGAGGTGGGTCTCCTTTATAATCTTGTGAGGGGAAATTTGCCCCATAGGTGAGTTAAATTAGTGATGTGCTCCTATTGTGGGGGCTACGTATGTACGGGGTGAAGAGAGTCCGTGAGTAGCTACTATTATGCTATTGTCCGGGTAGTCTAGGACCCAAAAAGCATATTATACTTGGATTACTGTGAACCCATTGATAATCTGAATTGTTTAAATCACCTTGAATTGGTAAAGGAATTTAAAAAGAGATTTAATATTAATTTCTCCCTAAAATGTTAAAAAGAGAAATTTATCTATTTGGTTGATTATCCCCGATAAACTCTTGATTTCCTACTTGAGCATGTATTTTGTGTGCCTGCGTCACATGGATGATTCGCGAGCAGGATATGTATTTATTTATGGAACGGGCCGAAAGCCTCGGTGAAAATAGATGCATCTATGGTTCGTGCCACTCGACCCTCGGCAATGCACATTTTATATTCCTATTGGAGCAGGCCGTCGACCTCGGCATGAGTTGCGCATGTTTATCTGTTACTTGAAAATTGTAAACGTGGAATTAGACCTATGTGGCTTGATATAAACTGATAAGATGATAAAGAATAGATTTTAGAAGCCCTTGATTTACTGATGAAGGTGTTTACATGTTTTCTGGCTTCACAATCAGAACTTCTTTACAAATCCATGATTATCCTCGCACTTATAGAATATTGCTAATTGATCTCTAGTGAGTGTCGGAGTTGGCCATCTCGTCTCTACCCCTTCGGGATTAGGCGGGATACTCACTGAGTACATGTTGATTACGTACTCATACTACACTTCTGTGCATTTTTGTTGCACAGGTATATATACCTCTAGCAGCCTATTGGGCGTAGCAGCACGGACGACTCTGGGACTAGGTGAGATGCAGTGTTCAAGACGACCCACAACCAGTGTAGTTCCCTCCAGTATTTTCTTATTATTGTTTCCCTGTCCACTGTATTTCGGACATATGTTGTATTTTATTTTTCATATCGATATTTGCTCATGCACTTGTGACACTGGGTTCTGGGATGGTTTGAAATATTGTAGTAATTGCTTAATTTTTAAATTTGATTTGAAACTGTATTCTCTAAAATTTCTAAATAATTAAGGAAAAATCCTGGATTTCAAAAGTGTTAAAACGAGATTTAATTCGGTATTTGAGTTGGCTGGCCTGACAGCAGTGTCCGGCGCCATCACGATCCTTAGTGGATTTTGGGTCGTGACACTAATGTACGTCTATTTAAACTAAGGATGAGTGGATATTACTTACCTCACAATGCTATGTTGAAATCCTCTCTTTGGAAGCCCCCAAATTGCCCAAGTGTAGTGTAGTAATGAAATAAATGACCTTTGAGTTCGAATTAAATAAATTTACTACCCAGCGATTTTCGCATCTACGGTCTGGATACCGCAGCTGCGGTCTCGCACTTGCAAAAGGAGGACCGTATCTACGGAACTGGGCGAAAGTGGCTGGACCGCATCTGCGGTCGGGGGCCCGCTTCTGCGGCTTTGCATCCGCATCTGCGGTTTTCCTTGACCTGGCCACTGGTCGTTTTTGCAGTCCCGCATCTGCGAAGGGTGGACCGCACCTGCAGTCCCGCATCTGCAGCCCTAGAACCACAGATGCGGTTATGACCGAAGCAGCGCCTTTCAGCTATTCTCCAACTTTCCCACTTCGCTCGAGCCTCGTTCATTTGACGCTTGGGGCTCCCGTGCTCCGCTCGAACATACTGACTTGTTTGAAATTATGAGGCGGACCTACTCGAACCCTTGGAGCACTCAAAACAGCGCTAAATCTAGGAATCACCCCCTAAAACCAAATGAATCAAACTAATTAACTTCAAGTTCTTAATTCTCCTCTAACGGGTCAAAATACCCTTAAACTACTCGAATTGACACCAAATTTTACGGGCAAGTCTTAAATAATATTACGGACCTATACCAAGATTTGGAACTAAAATTCGAGCCCCGATACCTAGGAAATCAATGAATACTTAGTTTCTCTAATTCTTTAAAACTTCAATTTAACAATTTTAAATAAAAATTCATAACTCGGGTTAGGGACCTAGGAATTTGATTTCGGACATACACACAGGACCCATATTTTCTCACGCACCCTCCGGGACTATCAAATCATGAATCCGGATCCGTTTTCTAAAAATTTGAACGAAGTCAAACTTGATCTTTTTAGAGAATCATAAAGAAACAACTAAACATATTTCACTCAAAACTCTTCTAACTCCCGAACCAACCGTCCTTGCAAGTTATAAATTAGCTAAAGCAAGTACGGAAGGTTTTGTTTAGAGGAACGGGGTTCTAAAAGGTTAAACGACCAGTCGGGTCATTACAGAAGCCCTTGGCAATTGGCGTCCTTGCACCTAAACAAAATTTTGGAAGTTTTTATTAGTTCAAGTAAACAATTCCCTTTATCGATTCCATAAATAATATTTTATATAATCACTTTATTATGGTGTAATTTATTATGTTCTGAAAGTTATATAGCTTTACTGCAGTTCAACTATGATTTTTCTTTTACTCTTTGAGCTTTGAGATTGAGGTATTCCGTAATATTGAATTACAAAAACTATATGCTAATTTAACATCTTTAGTTTTATATGATACTATTAGAAAGTTGGTTTTACCATACGTAAAAATAATGCCTGATAAATGAGATGTGTTCTTGCATATGTGTCATAAAAAGCATATTAATCCTTAACTGTGGTGTGTTTTTGTATGTCATAAAATACATATCAATCCTCAAATTTAATAGTAATGCATTCTGGTTGGATTAAAATACATTAGTGCATTAGCAATCTTTATTATTGGTCTAAGTATCTAAATCTTCTTATAAATAATTTTTTTAATATTTTGATTGACTTTGATGACTTTACTGCCTTTTTCGTATTAAACCACTTGTGTGCATTTGGTTTCATGTATTCACAATGCTAATTGAAATTGAATTTGCGAATGAATGTGTGCTACTTAACAGTTTGAGCAAATTGATTCTCAAAAGGTAATACAAGTCTTACTTATTAATTATGGAGTAGTTAAAGAATTTAAAAATGCAACAAATCAAGGCCTTAGATAGATTCTGACATTTCTATATGAGGAGGTAATATTATTTTTATTTTTGTATTATATTCAATATTTTTCAAATTATATTTAGTCATGATATTGAATTATAGTAAAACTCCTTAAAGGGTCAAGCTATATTTTTCACTGATCAAGTTAATATGTGAAAGTAACATTTAGAATAAGGCAATATCCGTTACATCATAAACTTACCGCATAAATGATCGTAATCTTTAATTTTCAATCAGTGTACAAAAAATTTTAAGATTGTGTTCAATAATAATACTATAGTCAAAAAATGCAACAATTAATTTTTCATTGATAGTTTTTTCAAACAGTTTCGTTTCGTTCGAAGAGGTAGTCAAACCAATGGAACAATATTTGGTAATTTCTTCACATTTCATAAATTAAGCTTACATTATGAGTAATATTCTATTCGTATTTGCTATATAATTCTTAGTAGTAATTATTTACATTATTAGCAAAATATAAGCAACAATCATCAGTTTTATATTTTGTAACTCAAATATAAATTTTAAAATAATATTATGTAATCCTTTAAAAAAAAATTCCTTGAGTCGATGTTCACGCGCAACACGCGTATTCTGAAACTAGTATATATATATATATATATATATATATATATATATATATATATATATATATATATATAAATCC
>MU783748.1:55994-89807 GCA_026770625.1 Nicotiana glauca
ATATATATATATATATATATATATAGAGATTACTGTTCTTGCTTTTAACTTGCTTTTATGTGGCATTGATAGATCAAACTCAAATATATATATGGCATCTTTCATATATAAGTCTTAAATCTTATACTTTTTTTTAAGAAGATCTCTTAAGGATGGCACTGTGATCCTTCCGGATCTTCACTGTAAGCAGTTTTCTAAGAAAAGTGGATATGATAATTCTCAGTTGGCTTATTGTAACGCCTCGGCAGGTCGTTTTTAAAATTTACGCGTAGATCCCTATTAACTACTTTTCCCAAATTTATTTATGCTATTTTAATTAGTCGGGATTTTTGGTTTTGAGTTTCGGAGGGTTTGTGACACTTAGTCCCTAAATGAGAGCTTAAGTGTTGGAAAGTGGTCAGTAGTCAGAATAGTATGAAGAGGGCCTCAGAATGAAAATCCAATGGTTATGTTAGCTCCGTTAGATAATTTTGGGTTTAGGGGCGTAGTCGGATTGTATTTTAGAGGTCCGTTGCTAATTTAGGCTTTAAATGCCGAAAGGTCGAATTTTGAATTTTTCGGTTCGATGGTGAAATTTTGATCCAAGGGTCAGAATGGAATTCTGAGAGTTGTTGCAGCTTTATTATGTTATTTGGGATGTGTGTGCAAAATTCAGGTCATTCAGGCGTGTTTTGGTTGGGGTTTTGATCAAAAGCGTGTTTCGAAAGTTTTTAGAAAATTTAGGCTTGAATTCGATGTGAATTGGTGAATTTGATATTGTTTGAGGTATTTTGATGATTCGAACAAGTTTGAATGAGGTTTTAGCATGTATTGGTGCTTTTGGTTGAGGTCCCAGGGACCTCAGGTGAGTTTCGGGTGGTCAATCGGACCATTTTCTAAATTTGAAAGTTGCAGATTTTCAGTTCAGGTGTTGCAGACATTTAAGCCTTCGCGATCGCGAGGGGGATGTCGCATTTGCGTAGAAGGATCTTGGGATGGCTAGAGTTCAGCCTTCATATTCGCGTTTGAGGGATCGCATTCGCGAAAGGATGGGAGCTGATGCTTCGCATTTGCGTGAGAGTATCACGTTCGTATATATGGAAATAGGGTCCAAGAACAATTGTTCTTCGCGTTCGCATGTGAGGGAACGCGTTTGCGTAAGTGTAAATCTTGAAGCATCGCGTTCACGTGGGATGAGTAGCGTTCGTGTAAGGTTAATTTTGGGAAATTAAAAGGTGTGCTTCACATTCGCGAGGCTGAGGTCGCGAACGCGATGAAAAGAGGTCAGAACTGGGCAGAAAGTGTATAAGTTATTTCATCCGCGATTTTGAGTAATTTTTCCTCCATAGTCAATCATTTTGAGAGCTTTTTGAAGTGGGTAGAAGAGGGATTCAAAGGGAATCACTTGGAGGTAACATTTTTGACTTCGTAACTCATTTTTATGTGATTAAATATCAAATTAGTGGTGAGAAATTTGAGAAAAAATGGGTAATTAGGGCTTGATTTTAAGAGTCCTTCAAATGAGGATTTGAAGGGCATTTGGGATCCAATTTTAGTGTTCTTGGTGTGTATGAACTCGTGAGAGTACGAAGTTTCTGAAAATATAAATTTTACCCGATTCCGAGAAGTTGGCTTGAGGGGCGTTCTGGTAATTTTACCTAATTCCGCGCATTTGCTTAGAATTTAATTATAGAATCAGATACTTGAAGTGTTATTTTGTATTATGCAAATAAATTTAATAGATTTGGGCCATTTGGAGCCGGATACTCGTGGCAAAGGTGTTATTTCGAGTTGATTTGAGTCTTATTCGAGGTAAGTGGCTTGTCTAACCTTGTGTGGGGGACTTTTCCCCTTAGGATTGATATTATGATAATTGAAATGCCTCATGCATGAGGTGACAAGCACACACTTATGCTAATTGTTGAAAATTCAATTTTTCTTTAAAATAGCCTTGAATTGTGTTCCTCCTTTCCTTGCTTACACTGTTTGGATATTAAAATTTGCTGTAGCTTAGAGAAGCATGTCTACTTGACTAAATTGCTTTATCTGTCTCAACTGTCTTAATTGCACTACGTGAATCATGCTAGGTTAGAATTACCTGCTTCACTTTGACATGAAATTGATTGGATTGAATTTTGTTATTGTTGTGTACTTATTTTAGGACTACGTGACGGTATCCCGGGAGCTCCCCTGTATGTTTACTTTGGGACTACGTAATTGCATTCCGGGAGATCCCCCTACACATTTATGAGTTGGACTACGGGACTATACCCGATAGATCCACTAGACATGCAATTTATATTTGGGGACTACAGGATGGTATCTTGGGAGATCCCCGGTTGTTGCTTCGGAGTTGAGTTATGTTCTTTTACTGTGTTTTGCTTGCCTTTGTAATAGTTGTTTCTGTCCCATATATCTTGTGTTATTTAATTACACTGTCATTTCACACTGTTAAACCTGTATTTGATTTAACCTCAGTAGGGCCCTGACCTTCCTCGTCACTATCCAATCGAAGTTAGGCTTGACACTTACTGAGTACCGCGGTGGTGTATTCATGCCCTTTCTGCACATGTTTTTCATGTGCAGATCCAGGTACTGATGCACATTCCTTCCATCCTTGAGGTAGGGAGAGCTTTTGGAGACTTTGAGGTACATCTGCCTCGTTCGCAGATCGAAGAGTCTCCATCTTTATTCTATCTTGTAGTATTAGCCTTTCTATCATACTGTTGATGTAGACATTCTAGAGTTAGAGAATTTTTACTATATTTCTCTCAGCTTGTGTTTCCATGAGTTTCCATGTTTTTGGGATAATATTATAGAAGTTTGAGATCTAGTGTTGTATATGCCGAGTGACATTTTACATTTCGTTTCTGTTTGTTAAATCTTTGTTTTAAGTTATACTTCTGCAAGGTTTTGATTGTTTTCTGCATTTTTCTAGGCTTATCTAGTCGTAGGAACTAGGTACCGTTACAGCAGTTCACGGAGGGCGAACTGGGGTCGTGAAAAGTTGGTATCAGAGCTCTAGGTTCATATGAGTCACGGAACACAAGCCAGTTTATTAGAGTCTCGCTGATCAGTATGCAGAAGCCTATACTTATCTACGAGAGGCTATATAACTGTTAGGAAAAATTCCACTTCATTTGACTTCCTTGTCATGCGAGATTTTGATATCACAACTAAACTTCTGTCTTTATATTCTCTCACAGATGGTGAGAATACGCACTACCCGAGAGGACCAGGCACCCGTGCCCCCTACTGCCGCCATCATAGGCCGGAGCTGGGGCCGGGGTAGAGGCCAAGAACGCGCTCGTGGTGCAGTCAGAGCACCCGCGCGAGCTGTCACCGAGGTACCACCCATAGTACCACCCGGAGTCCAGACACCCGATATGTTTGCCACTACTACTCTAGCACTCCAGGAGATTTTGGCACAATTTATGAGCATGTACACCACTTTGGCTTAGGCAGGGTTGCTTCCCCTTGCTGCAGCCACATCCCAGGCGGGGGAAGAGTATAGACTCCCACCGCCCGCACTCCTGAGCAACGAGTGCATGTTGAGCAAGTCCCAGAGGTTATACCTGCGCCCCCTCTAACACCAGTTCAGCCCGAGGATAGCGTAGCGACGTTAGAGGATGAGCAACAGAGACTTGAGAGGTTGAAGAAAATATGATCCTCCGGTATTCAGTGGGTTAGCATCAGAGGATGCCTTGGGATTTCGGGAGGAGTGCTACCGTATTCTCCGCACTATGGGCATATCAGGATCGAGCAGGATTTCCTTCACTACTTTCTAGCTTGAGGAGCCGCCTATTAGTGGTGGCGTGCTTACGAGTTAGACCATTCGGATGAGGCAGCTTCCCTGACTTGGGCTCAGTTTTGTTCACGATGGAGTATGTTCCCCAGAGTCTTAGGGATGCCTGACGCACGGAGTTTGAGCGTTTGCGCTAGGATACTATGATTGTCTCGGAGTATGCTATCCATTACTTTGACTTGGCTAGACATGCCCCAGCTTTGGTTTCTACGATCCGCGAGAAGGTTTGCCAGTTTATTGAGGGACTTATTCCCAGCATCAGATCTAGCATGGCTCGTGAGTTATAGACGGATGTGTCTTATCAGTAGGCGGTGAGCATTGCTAGGAGGATTGAGGGTATGCATGCTAGGGACAGGAAGGAGAGGGAGGCCAAGAGGTCTCGAGAGTCGGACCATTTTTCTGGTGCCTGTGCCCCAGTTGCAAGTCGTCATGGTAGGGTCCTTATGGGTTGCCCCGTTCATTCAGCTCTTCCAGTAGCTAGTGATATTCCAGCTCCGCCTAGGCCTCGGGAGCCTTATTATGCACTTCCAGTCTCTAGTGCGCCTTCTGTACGGGGTGCTTCCACTGGTCAGTCTAGCAGACCTGGCCCGAGCTAGTCACAGCCGCCACGTCCTCCCAGAGCTTGTTTTGAGTGTGGTGACAAACGCCATATGGTGAGATATTGCCCCAGACTCAGGAGGGGTGCACCTTTGCAGATTCCTCAGCCATAGCAGACCCCGCAGAGCTCTCAGGCTATGGTTCCAGCACCAGCTACTACTCTATCGGCCCAGCCAGCCAGAGGTGGAGGTCGGGAAGGTAGAGTTCACCCTCGAAGGGGAGGCCAGGACAGATATTATGCTCTTCCAGGCCGTACTGAGGCTGTCGCCTCTGGTTCTGTCATCACAGGTACTATCTTTTTTTGTCACAGAGATACATCGATTCTATTCGATTGAGGCTCCACTTACTCTAATGTTTTTTCTTATTTTGCTTCGCATTTGGGGGTACCTCAGGGTTCTTTGAGTTCCCCAGTTTATGTTTCTACTCCTGTGGGAGATTCTCTTGTTGTGGACCGCGTTTACCGATCATGTTTGGTTATTCTTGGTGGTTTTAAGACCAGGGTTGACTTATTATTGCTCAGTATGGTTGATTTTGATACTATTTTGGGCATGGACTAGTTGTCGTCCTATTATGCTATTCTTGATTGTCACGCCAAAACCGTGATGCTGGCCATACCAGGTTTATCACATATTGAGTGGAGGGGTACCTTGGGTCACACTTCTAGTAGAGTTATTTCTTTCCTTAAGGCTCAGCGTATGGTTGAGAAAAGTTATGATGTTTACTTATCTTATGTGAGAGATTCTAGTATAGATACTCCTTCTGTTGATTCAGTCCTAGTAGTACGGGATTTCCCCGATGTGTTTCTAGCTGATCTTTCGGGCATGCCACTCGATAGGGATATTGATTTTGGTATTGATCTATTGCTGGGCGCTCAGCCCATTTCTATTCCTCCGTACCATATGACTCCTCCTGAATTGAAGGAGTTGAAGGAGTAATTGCAGGAACTACTTGTTAAGGGTTTTATTCGGCCCACTGTATTGCCTTGGGATGCTCTTGTGTTATTTGTCAAAAAGAAGGATGGTTCTATGCTCATGTGTATTGATTACCGCCAGTTTAACAAGGTTACAGTGAAGAACCATTATCCTTTGCCTCGTATTGATGATCTGTTTGACTAGCTTCAAGGCGCACGAGTGTTTTCTATGATTGACTTGTGCTCAGGTTACCATCAGTTGAAGATTCGGGAGCCAGATATCCCGAAGACTGCCTTCAAGACTCGGTATGGTCATTACGAGTTCCTTGTTATGTCTTTTGGGCTGACCAATGCCCCAGCAGCCTTCATGCATTTGATGTACAGTGTATTCCGGTCATATCTTGACTCTTTTGTCATTGTCTTTATTGAAGATATTCTGGTATATTCCTGGAGTCGGGAAGATCACGAGCAACACCTGAGGACAGTGCTTCAGACTCTGAGGGAAAAGAGATTATATGCAAAGTTTTCAAAATGTGAGTTTTAGTTGGATTCTGTGGCATTATTGGGTTAGGTGGTATCGAGTGAGGGCATTCGGGTGGATCCGAAGAAGGTAGAGGCAGTGCAGAGTTGGCCCAGACCATCTTCAGCTACAGATATTCGCAGTTTCCTTGGCTTGGCGGGCTACTACCGTTGTTTTATGGAGGGGTTTTCATCGATTGCAGCCTCTATGACTAGATTGACCCAGAAAGGTGCTCCGTTTCAGTAGACAGAGCAGTGTGAGGCGAGCTTTTAGAAGCTCAAGACAGTCTTGACTACTGCCCCAATTTTGATATTGCCTACCGGTTCGGGGTCTTACACTGTCTATTATGAAGCCTCGAGAGTCATCCTTGGAGTAGTATTGACGTAGGACAGCAGGGTGATTGCCTACGCGTCCAGACAATTGAAGATACATGAGAAGAACTATCTTGTCCATGATCTTGAGTTAGTTTCCATTGTTCATGCCTTGAAGATTTGGCGTCATTACTTGTACGGTGTGCCTTGTGAGATATATACTGATCACTGGAGTTTGCAGCATCTGTTCAAGCAGAAGGAACTTAATTTGCATTAGAGGAGATGGCTAGAGTTGTTGAAGAATTATGACATCACTATCTTGTATCACTCGGGCAGGCCAATATGGTGGCCAATGCTTTGAGCCACCGGGCAGAGAGTTTGGGGAGTTTGGCTTATTTACCAGCAGCAGGGAGGCCTATGGCGATGGATGTTCAGGCCCTAGCAAGCCAGTTTGTGAGATTGGATCTTTCAGAGCCCAGTCGGGTTCTAGCTTGTGTGGTCTCTCGGTCTTCCTTGTTTGATCGTATCAGGGAGCAGCAATATGATGACCCTCATTTGCTTGTCCTCAAGGATAAGGTGTTGCATGGCGATGCTCCAGATATGAACATTGGTGATGACGGAGTATTGAAGATGTAGGGTCAAGTTTATGTACCCAATGTCGATGGGCTTTAGGAGTTTATTCTAGAGGAGGCCCACAGTTTGCGGTATTCCATTCATCCCGGTGCCGTGAAGATGTCTCAGGATTTGAGGCAGCACTACTAGTGGAGGCGAATGAAGAAAGATATAGTTGGGTTTGTAGCTTGGTGCCTTAATTGTTAGCAGGTGCAGTATGAGCACCAGAGACCGGGTGGGTTGCTTCAGCAGATAGAGATTTCGGAGTGGAAGTGGGAGCGGATCACCATGGACTTCGTATCTGGACTCCCACGGATTTTGAAGAAGTTCGATGCCATTTGGGTTATTGTGGATCGGCTGACCAAGTTCGCGCATTTCATCCCTGTATGTACTACCTATTCTTCGAAGCGATTGGTGGAGATTTATATCCAGGAGATTATCCGTCTGTATGGTATTCCAGTTTCTATTATTTCAGACAGAGGTACTTAGTTCACATCGTGGTTCTGGTGAGCCGTATAGTAGGAGTTGGGTACCCGGGTGGAGTTGAGCACATCATTTCACCCTCAAACGGATGGACAGTCCGAGCGCACTATTCAGATTCTTGAGGATATGCTCCGTGCGTGCGTGATTGAGTTTAGAGGTTCTTGGGATCAATTCTTTCCATTGGAGGAGTTTGCCTACAACAACAACTATCAGTCTAGCATTCAGATGGCACTTTACAAGGCCTTATATGGTAGGCGATGTAGATCTCCGGTGGGTTGGTTCGAACCAGGTGAGGCCAGATTGTTGGGCACAAATTTGGTTCAGGATGCTTTGGAGTGAGTCAAGGTGATTCAGGATAGACTCCATATATCACAGTCCAGACAGAAGAGTTACACGGACCGGAAGGTTCGTGATGTTTACTACATGGTCGGAGAGCGGGCTCTGCTTCGGATTTTGCCTATGAAGGGCGTTATGAAATTTGGAAGAAGGGGAAGTTGAGTCCAAGGTTTATTGTCCCTTTTGAGATATTGAGGCATGTTGGGGAGGTTGCTTATGAGCTTGCCTTACCTCCCAGCTAGGCAGGAGTTCACCCGGTGTTTCATGTTTCTATGCTCTGGAGGTATCACGGTGATCCATCACACGTGCTGGATTTCAGCTCAGTCGAGTTGGAGAAGGATCTCTCTTATGTTGATGAGCCAGTGGCAATATTGGACGGGCAGGTCAGGAAGCTGAGGTCAAAGAACACTGTGTCCGTGAAGGTTCAATGGCCGGGTCAGCCGGTCAAGGAGGCGACCAGGAGACCGAGCAGGATATGTGCAGCCGTACCCTCATCTTTTTACTACTTCAGGTATGTCTTTGTGCTCGTTCGAGAATGAACAAATGTTTAAGTGTAGGAGGATGTAACGACCCGGCCGGTCATTTTTGTAATTTATGCCCCGATCCCTAATTAACTGCTTTCCTTAAGTTTATTTCTGCTATTTTGATTTGCCGAGATATTCTGTTTTGCGTTTTGGAGAGTTTTGGGACACTTAGTGCTTAAGTGTTGGAAAATGGTCTGTAGTCGGAACAATGTGAAGACGGCCTCGAAATGGAAATCCGATGGCTCTGTTAGCTCCGTTAGGTGATTTCAGGTTTAGGTGCATGGTCGTATTATGTTTTGGAGGTCCGTAGCTAATTTATTCTTGAAATGCCAAAAGGTCGAATTTTGAAGTTTCCGGTTCGATAGTGAGATTTTGATCCGAGTGTTGGAATGGAATTTCGAGAGTTACTGTAGCTTCGTTATGTTATTTGGGATGTGTGCTCAAAATTTCAAGTCATTCGGGCATGTTTTGGTTGGATTTTTGACCAAAAGTGTGTTTCAGATGTTTTTAGAAAACTAAGGCTTGAATTCGATGTCAATTGGTGAATTTGATGTTGTTTGAGGTGTTTTGATGATTAAAACAAGTTTGAATGAGGTTTTAGGATGTGCTGGTGCTTTTGGTTGAGCTCCCAGGGACCTCGGGTGAGTTTCAGGTGGTCAATCGGACCATTTTCTAAATTGAAAAGTTGCAAATTTTTAATTCAGGTGTTGCAGACATTTAAGCCTTCGCGGCCGCGAGGGGCATGTCACGTTCGCGTAGAAGGATCTTGGGATGGACAGAGTTTAGCCTTCGTGTTCGCGTTTGAGTGCTCGCGTTCGTGAAAGGCTAGGAGCTGATGCTTCGCGTTTATGTATAAGAAAATGGGGTCCAAGAGCAATTGTTCTTCGCGTTCGCGTGTGAGGGAACATGTTCACGTAAGTGTAAATCCTGAAGCATCGCGTTTGAGTAGGATAAGTCGCGTTCGCGTAAGGTTAATTTTTGGAAATTACAAGGTGTGCTTCGCGTTATTCGAGGTAAGTGGCTTGTCTAACCTTGTGTGGGGAACTTTTCCCCTAAGGATTGATAGTGTGGTAATTGAAATGCCTCATGTGTGAGGTGACGAGCGCGCACTTGTGCTAATTGTTGGAAATTCGGTTTTTCTTTAAAATAGCCTTGAATTGTGTTCCTCCTTTCCTTGCTTCACTATTTGGATATTAAACCTGCTGTAGCTTAGAGAAGCATGTCTACTTGACTAAATTGCTTTATCTGTCCCAACTGTCTTAATTGTGATACGTGAATCATGCTAGGTTAGGTTACCTGCTTCACTTTGATATGAAATTGATTGGATTGAATTTTGTTGTTGATGTGTATTTATTTTGGGACTACGGGACGGTATCCCGGGAGCTCCCCTGTATGTTTACTTTGGGACTACGGAATTGCATTCCGGGAGATCCCCCTGCACATTTATAATTTGGACTACAGGACTACACCCGGGAGATCCACTAGACATGAGATTTATATTTGGGAACTATAGGACGGTATCCTGGGAGATCCCTAGTTGTTGCTTCGGAGTTGGGTTATGTTCTTTTACTGTGTTTTGTTTGCCTTTGTAATAGTTGTTGCTGTCCCTTATATCTTGTGTTGTTTAATTACACAATCATTTCACACTGTTAGACCTGTATCTTATTTAGCCTCAGTACGGCCCTGACCTTCCTCGTCACTACCTAACCGAGGTTAGGCTTGGCACTTACTAAGTACCGCTGTGGTGTACTCATGCCTTTCCAGGTACTGTTGCATAGGCCTTCCATCCTTGAGGCAGGGAGAGCTTTTGGAGACTTCAAGGTACATCTGCAGTGTCCGCTGACCGAAGAGTCTCCATCTTTATTCTATCTTGTAGTATTAGCCTTTCTATCATACTGTTGACGTAGACATTCCGGAGTTGGAGCATTTTTACTATATTTCTCTCAGCTTGTGTTTCCGTGAGTTTTTAGGTTTTTGGGATAGTATTGTAGAAGTTTCAGATATTGTGCTGTATGTGCCGAGTGACATTTTACATTTCGTTTCCGTTTATTAAATCTTGGTTTTAAGTTATATTTCCGCAAGTTTTCGATTGTTTTCCGCACTTGTTAGGCTTACCTAGTCGTAGGGTCTAGGTGCCATCACGACAGTTGACGGAGGGCGAAATGGGGTCGTGACACTTATAGATGGTTATTTACAACCTTTGGGTCATCCTAAAGCACAACTTCTTAAGAAATAATTAGGTTTAATTATTATATATAAGAGAAGACATGTATCCATATATTTATTTTTCAGGTCTAACTTTTCTGCATAATATTGAGTTAAGAACTTGAATATTATCCTTATAGAACCCAATGGTCTCTTGAACCAAGAACAGGAAACATTAAAGTTATCATCGTTAATCTTGTTGTAATTACTTGTAGATCAGTCACGACCACAAACCGGCCCGGTCGTGATGACACCTCTCGTGAAGACAAGGCCAGCCGACACAACACTTATATAATCCCTTTAATCATCAAGAGTCCTTTTTAAGCCTTTAATTAAACAATATTTCGTAATATAAGTCTGAACGAACATTGCAGAAATAACATACAAGCGTGACATCGAGGTGTCACTGGCCATGAGCATCTACCAAGGTCTGAATATAATGAAAACAGTCAAAGTGTACTAAGTACAGAAATGAAAATGAGAGGAAGGAAGCAGTGTTGTGAACGTCGTGCAGCCACCTTGCAACTCTGATGACTCAACGCCTGAGCAACCAACACCCGCTGCCGGGTTCTGAAATACCTGAATCTGCACACGAAGTGTAGAGAGTAATGTGAGTACTCCAACCCAGTAAGTAATAAGAGTAAATAAAGACTGAGCAGTAGGAAACAATGAATCCACATTTATGTTGGGCTCAATAAGTACAACAGACTTTCCAAATCAGAATACTAGTCAATAATCTCATTTAAAATCTAGCTTTTGGTAAAAATCATTCAAAATACCTTCCAACAGTTTTAGTAGGGATTCGATTCAGTACCATTTATAATAAAAGAGATGAAACCATAATCGGCCCCTCGATCAAAACATAGTTCGTAAACAGCCCCTCGGGCAAAACAGGAGTCATAAACATCTCATAACAAGAAAATCTCAGTGGAAATAACAAAAAGCCAAATCAGTGATTAAGATCTGAACATCTTATAAACCCTAGCATAAATGAAAGTTGTTTAAAAACATGTATTCAATGTATTCGACAGTGGCTCAGTGTAAAGTTGAGTGAAAGCAGTCAATAATTCAACATATTCGATAGAAACTCACTTAAAGAGGAGCGAAAATCAATAAGTTCAAAACCAAGCCCCTCAGGCAAAGCATCACTCATATGTATGTATATATCTATCGCCCCTCGGGCAATCCTCTCAATCACTCTTGACTCAACTCTTATCAATCAGCACTCAAACTCAGCACTCACACTCAATAGGTACCATATAGTAACCGCTGCGGTGTGCAGCCCGATCCATAGACATATATATTTATACACACACACACATACATATACATATATATATATACATATATATATATATATATATATATATCAGTCACTCTTGACTCAACTCTTATCAATCAGCGCTCACACTCAACACTCACACTCAATAGGTACCATATAGTAACCGCTGCGGTGTGCAGCCCGATCCATAGACATATATATTTATACACACACACACATACATATATATATATATATATATCAGTCACTCTTGACTCAACTCTTATCAATCAGCGCTCACACTCAACACTCACACTCAATAGGTACCATATAGTAACCGCTGCGGTGTGCAGCCCGATCCATAGACATATATATTTATACACACACACACATACATATATATATATATATATATCAGTCACTCTTGACTCAACTCTTATCAATCAGCGCTCACACTCAACACTCACACTCAATAGGTACCATATAGTAACCGCTGCGGTGTGCAGCCCGATCCATAGACATATATATTTATACACACACACACATACATATATATATATATATATATCAGTCACTCTTGACTCAACTCTTATCAATCAGCGCTCACACTCAACACTCACACTCAATAGGTACCATATAGTAACCGCTGCGGTGTGCAGCCCGATCCATAGACATATATATTTATACACACACACACATACATATATATATATATATATATCAGTCACTCTTGACTCAACTCTTATCAATCAGCGCTCACACTCAACACTCACACTCAATAGGTACCATATAGTAACCGCTGCGGTGTGCAGCCCGATCCATAGACATATATATTTATACACACACACACATACATATATATATATATATATATCAGTCACTCTTGACTCAACTCTTATCAATCAGCGCTCACACTCAACACTCACACTCAATAGGTACCATATAGTAACCGCTGCGGTGTGCAGCCCGATCCATAGACATATATATTTATACACACACACACATACATATATATATATATATATATCAGTCACTCTTGACTCAACTCTTATCAATCAGCGCTCACACTCAACACTCACACTCAATAGGTACCATATAGTAACCGCTGCGGTGTGCAGCCCGATCCATAGACATATATATTTATACACACACACACATACATATATATATATATATATATCAGTCACTCTTGACTCAACTCTTATCAATCAGCGCTCACACTCAACACTCACACTCAATAGGTACCATATAGTAACCGCTGCGGTGTGCAGCCCGATCCATAGACATATATATTTATACACACACACACATACATATATATATATATATATATCAGTCACTCTTGACTCAACTCTTATCAATCAGCGCTCACACTCAACACTCACACTCAATAGGTACCATATAGTAACCGCTGCGGTGTGCAGCCCGATCCATAGACATATATATTTATACACACACACACATACATATATATATATATATATATCAGTCACTCTTGACTCAACTCTTATCAATCAGCGCTCACACTCAACACTCACACTCAATAGGTACCATATAGTAACCGCTGCGGTGTGCAGCCCGATCCATAGACATATATATTTATACACACACACACATACATATATATATATATATATATCAGTCACTCTTGACTCAACTCTTATCAATCAGCGCTCACACTCAACACTCACACTCAATAGGTACCATATAGTAACCGCTGCGGTGTGCAGCCCGATCCATAGACATATATATTTATACACACACACACATACATATATATATATATATATATCAGTCACTCTTGACTCAACTCTTATCAATCAGCGCTCACACTCAACACTCACACTCAATAGGTACCATATAGTAACCGCTGCGGTGTGCAGCCCGATCCATAGACATATATATTTATACACACACACACATACATATATATATATATATATATCAGTCACTCTTGACTCAACTCTTATCAATCAGCGCTCACACTCAACACTCACACTCAATAGGTACCATATAGTAACCGCTGCGGTGTGCAGCCCGATCCATAGACATATATATTTATACACACACACACATACATATATATATATATATATATCAGTCACTCTTGACTCAACTCTTATCAATCAGCGCTCACACTCAACACTCACACTCAATAGGTACCATATAGTAACCGCTGCGGTGTGCAGCCCGATCCATAGACATATATATTTATACACACACACACATACATATATATATATATATATATCAGTCACTCTTGACTCAACTCTTATCAATCAGCGCTCACACTCAACACTCACACTCAATAGGTACCATATAGTAACCGCTGCGGTGTGCAGCCCGATCCATAGACATATATATTTATACACACACACACATACATATATATATATATATATATCAGTCACTCTTGACTCAACTCTTATCAATCAGCGCTCACACTCAACACTCACACTCAATAGGTACCATATAGTAACCGCTGCGGTGTGCAGCCCGATCCATAGACATATATATTTATACACACACACACATACATATATATATATATATATATCAGTCACTCTTGACTCAACTCTTATCAATCAGCGCTCACACTCAACACTCACACTCAATAGGTACCATATAGTAACCGCTGCGGTGTGCAGCCCGATCCATAGACATATATATTTATACACACACACACATACATATATATATATATATATATCAGTCACTCTTGACTCAACTCTTATCAATCAGCGCTCACACTCAACACTCACACTCAATAGGTACCATATAGTAACCGCTGCGGTGTGCAGCCCGATCCATAGACATATATATTTATACACACACACACATACATATATATATATATATATATCAGTCACTCTTGACTCAACTCTTATCAATCAGCGCTCACACTCAACACTCACACTCAATAGGTACCATATAGTAACCGCTGCGGTGTGCAGCCCGATCCATAGACATATATATTTATACACACACACACATACATATATATATATATATATATCAGTCACTCTTGACTCAACTCTTATCAATCAGCGCTCACACTCAACACTCACACTCAATAGGTACCATATAGTAACCGCTGCGGTGTGCAGCCCGATCCATAGACATATATATTTATACACACACACACATACATATATATATATATATATATCAGTCACTCTTGACTCAACTCTTATCAATCAGCGCTCACACTCAACACTCACACTCAATAGGTACCATATAGTAACCGCTGCGGTGTGCAGCCCGATCCATAGACATATATATTTATACACACACACACATACATATATATATATATATATATATATATATATATATATATATATATATATCAGTCACTCTTGACTCAACTCTTATCAATCAGCGCTCAAACTCAACACTCACACTCAATAGGTACCATATAGTAACCGCTGCGATGTGCAGCCCGATCCATATATCTCTATGGCGTGCAGCCCGATCCATAGACATATATATTTATATACACACACACACACATAAACATATATATATATATATGTGTGTGTAGCGAGCAGCCCGATCCATATATATATAATCCTCATGGCCAGGCCATCGGCTCTCTCAGTCACTACCTCACTGTCAGACTCTCAGTCTATCTCAGTCATCAACCTCACAGTCAGACCCTCGGTCTATCTCAGTCATGAACTCACGATCACTCGGACCATCAGTAAAACAAGAAACTTTTCACATTTTAAAGAAATATAGTGATAAAACCAGATTTAAACAATAAACAGGTAAAACATAACTGAGGATATGCTTTCGAAACAAATAGAGTGAGGAAAAATAGTAAAAGTGCCCCTAAGGGTCTCAATAGGTTGGCACGAGGCCCCAAACATGGTATACAACCCAAAATATAATAATATCAAATAATTAACTATCAAATATGCATTAAAATAATCATTCGGGATGGACTAAGTCACAATCCCCAGCGGTGCTCTACCCCACGCTCATCATCTAGCGCGTAAGTCACCTCAACATAGCACAACAATGTGTAATCCGGGGTTTCAAACCCTCACGACTGTATTTACAATCATTACTTACCTCGATCAGGTCCAAACTCTAGCCCGCAATGCCTTTGCCCACACGAATCGACCTCCGGATGCTCCAAATCTAACCACAATCAGTATATAATCATCAAAATATGCTAAGGGAACGAATCCCACTCGAAAGTATCCAATTCACATAAAAAATCTCGAAATTGCTCAAACTGACCCCTGGGCCCACACAACAAAAGTCACATCACTAGGATCCTCGTCCTTACACGAGTCTATACATACCAAGAATATCAAAATCGAACCTCAAATGGCCCCTCAAATCCCAAATTCTAGATCTCCAATTACAAGCCCTAGTTCTTCAATACAAGGCTTAAATTTCATGATAAATTAGGTAGAATTCACATAAGAATCGAGTATAAGGTCCATAAATCTTACCTCCAAGTGGTCCTCCTTGATTCCCTCTTCAATCCTCTCCTAAAAGCTTCAAAAGCGAGTAAAAAATGGTGAACTTAGGCCAAAACTCGCGAAAATGGGCCTTTTAAACATTCTGCCCAGCGATCAGAAGTCCTTCTTTGCGAACACCGTCAAAGCCTCGCGTTCGCGAAGAACAAAAATTCCATTGACCAAAATTATCCTACGTGAACACGACACCTAGCTCGCGTACGTGAATCTTTACCCCAGGTAACCCTCCGCGTATGCGTTCAGCCCATCGCAAACACGATGAGTTAAATCCTCTGAAGCTTAGCCTCACCATACCTTCTATGCGAACGCGAACCTAACCTGCAAATGCGAGGTTTTGCCATACCAGGCCTTCACGAACGCGACCCCTGTCTCGTGTCTGCGGTGCACATGAATCCTCCACCTTTGTATTCGCATCCCCATACTCGCGAACGCGTAGAACAAAATTGTCATCACAAAAAACACACTTCGCGAACACAAGTCCCTGACCGCGAACGCTAAAAACAATTATCTACAACACTCCAGCTGGTTTTCTGCAATTTCAAACAACAAGAAATGGTCTGATTGACCACCTAAAACTCACCCGAGGCCCTCGGGACCTCAACCAAACATGTCAACATATCCCATAACATTGTTGAAACTTGTTCCAACCTTCGAAACACTCAAAACAACATCAAAACATCAAATTTGCATCGGATTCAAGCTTAAGAATCCCAAAATCGTCCGAAATGCGCTTTTGATAAAAAACCCAACCAAACCACGTCCGAATTACCTGAAATTTTACACACACATCCCAAATGACACAACGGAACAACTACAACTCTCGGAATTTCATTCCGACCTCTATATCAAAATCTCACCTATCAACCAGAAAATGCCGAAATCTCAATTTTGCCAATTCAAGCCTAAGCCTTCCACGGACCTCCAAAATGCATTTTGATCACGCTCCTAAGTCCCAAATTGCCTAATGGAGCTAACCAAATCATAAAAATTTCAATCCAAGATAATATAAAATCAAGTCAAATCTTGGTCAAACCTTTCAAATTTAAAGCTACAAACTGAGAATTGTTCCTCCAAATTCATTCCGATTATCCTAAAAACCAAAACCAATGATTTACATAAGTCATAATAAATCAAACTGGGCAAGTCATGCCTGAGACTTGCGATCAAAGTGCAAAAGCTCAAAATGACCAGTTGGGTTGTTACATCCTCCCCACTTAAACATACATTCGTCCTTAAGCGTGCCCATAATTGTTACAGAAGCCAACCAATCATTGAATAGCCTTACCATGCATATACCCAGGGGTGATCCCATGTCACCGTATCTCATATAGGTCAGGTAACACAATGTAATTGAGATTTATATAATCCAACCTAGCCCATACACCTTAGAACCACATTTCCACTTCTGAAATCATCCATAAGATCCGAATCTCACATTTGTACTCTGAATATGCCAGAACAAGCTATATTAATCCATATTGGCAACCTCAACTGCAATTACATGACATATGCCACATGCCTCAAACACTTGTAGCGATTATTTCTAATCATAACAGCTACACACAACAACCGAATACCAGTAAAAAAACCTCATATCAACTGAAATCTCATTCTAACACCTTCATATACTGGAAATGATAAATAAAACATTCAGTGATCCATAAAAATTCCTCAGATCAACCATTTATGAAGCCACTTCCCTTTTGGCAAGGACCATAGCAAATTTCTGAGTCGAACCTCGATATTATTCTTCCAATATGCTAAAATCGAATCCATTGTATTCATTAAAGACCCCAACGATCTCGTCTATTCCAACACAATTACCCTAATGACATGACGTGTCAATACAGGCTAAAGCCACAACTCGTGCAATTCGGGCGCATAATAAGCAAAAATCCGAACATACTTAAATCATGAAAATGACTCAAAAGATAGCGTTGTACTGCAAGCCCATCGGTATCACCACAAGCAATGATGAGAACCCATCACGCATTATAGAAACAGAACACACGAATCTAACCCGCAGGATCATACATCCACATAGCTTCGCTCCAATGCTCGATCCCATCCAATCACTAGTCCACATAAACACATCGAGTCACTATGCTCAAAATCGACAACCATGCGCAATATGATGTCTAATACCAAAGCAATCATCATAACCACCGTGAAGCAATTGACATACATTACACATACCCGGAAGGCCATAACCGGCACGCCACCCGCCGAGCAATACCCGACACTCTTCCTTCTCATCTTCTACCATGAAACCCCAATGGAATCGCAACATATGTGCCTATAACCCACAACCATTAACTCCTCGCATCACGGAAAGATAACTCATAGATTCCCCCGATTGCTAACAGCTCAATAATAACAACTCAATAACACATCCCTCGTCAATAGCAACTCGAAGTCAGCAAGTTGTCTCGATGTCGGACACATATCCATATAGGTCTACCAATGGACCACACATCAACTCTAGTTACCCACAACAGATACATAATCCTCCGAAGGTTCACAATGAATGAATCATATTACATACTAACATCTAATTAACTTACCCATATTTTGCCATCCACAACCACAAGTTAACCAGTATATGAGAACTTCCAGTCTCCAAGTCCATAAAACACACGAATTACCATATCTGATCTAAATTCTACCGATCGCATATATAACATACATCTAGTATCCAATCATTCCACTAGTGATACTCTAAAATTCTTCGGTGCCGCCAAGAAAACTCGAATATCGGCAGTCGATCAAGTAAGAAAGTGCCGCAATACTACAAAAATACCATCAATTTAATCATATTGCCTTCTTCTGAAACATATACCCTCGTCAAATTTCCTCCAATTAGCAATACCATTTACTCAATTATCTGAGACTTCCCACTGCCTAAGAGTTTCATGACCTTCCTTTCAGAACTGAACCGAAACCTTACACACACAATCTCAATCCTCCACAATATACCACACATGCCATACGATCCTAGGACAACGTGAGAACTTCATACCCCTATCGAGCCACAAGCCACTATGTACTCAACCAACCAAGAACTTTCTATTGAGCCCAATCCGAAAGAAAATCACTATACATCCCATGCTCCTCATTCCAGTAGAAAATATATATCTCTAGCCATGATAGCAATCAATAAGAACTCTCCGAGTCCCCTTTGCACAAACAAGCCTGTCAGGACTGAATCCTCCTAACTCGACCAAGCCACGCAAGCCATCAAAACCTAAGAGCACTGCCGCAAAATACCTGTAGAAACTCATTACCTCGAAAACACCCAAGGAACTAATCACATCCTTACCATACTGATCTAAGGCTCATAAGCTGCTGAATACTTTCTTAAATATCCCTAAAAGCACCGCCTTCAACATACTTTGCTCTGAAGAGACTTCCCACGAATCTAAATTTGTTACTTTACCTTCCTAATACTAATACATAGAATCCAACAATTTATAGAAATACCACAAGTCTTGACATCTTCCAATGAAAACTCAGTTTCTATCCATACATACAACTTGAAATTACCCAATTGTTACATGTAGAACCTTGAACACATTAGATCCATTCTCGAGAGTCATGAACTCTATTCAAATTGAAATTAGCCTGATCAAACGATCAGAACCACCCGTACCTCAATAGCACTCCGACACCGCAGAGTGTAACCTCATCCTAATACAACTAAGCAACTTCCTACTCTATACACCGAGCATCTTTTACCAATAGCAACTCAAGACATCCTGTGATTCTTATGCACTTATGAAGAATGACATAACCTTTTTCTAAATGCTCCTTTACTCGAGCCATCCTCGGTCTCAATCTCCGTCAGTCATAACTGATTCACCAGTACACCTCAAACTGGGACTAACATAGCATATAACCGTGCAATCGCCTAATCAATAGCAGACTCCCCCACTTGGCTCGAAGACATAGATCAAAAGAAACACCATAACTCATAAGCATATACTCTTTTGCTTCCATAATACCATAGTAAGATTAAACTCAATCCTTCATAAGCTTCTGAAACACAGACCATCTAGTACTTTAAATCTCATGTAAATCTCGCATTCACCCTCGTAACAGTTGAAACCCACTCTCTTATATAACCCAAATTTAAATTGCAACACATATATTATGCTTGCAAATGAGATCTTTTAACAGACACATAAGGGTCACACAACCTTAGAACACTTGTAGGAGATAACCCACCTGCTTTGCTTTAAACTAAAATTTCTGTATGCCTTCCACCGTCACAAATATTATGCAGTCACTTAGTCTTTTTAGGTCTGAACTCATACCGCAGCATGAAATTTACTTTACTCCTAACTAGGAAACATGAAAAGATTCTTCACACTCATAACTCAGGCCTATACCTCCAATCGAGATGAAAATCAAGTACCCTTCTCGTGGTTTCCAAATCATATGAATACACCTTGTAGTTACAACATACTCATCACATAGCCATGCAACTATCACTCCCACTAAAAGGGACAATACCGAACATGTAAGTTCAAAGACACTTGCTCACACAATCAGCACCTCGGTGCTCAAGCCATAGGCAAAGATCCGGCCTTAAGTCTTCCAGACTGGCCCAACATCAAACTCACAGAGATCATATCACACCCCTCGATCAGGGAAATCACAAGCCATCGATGCACATCTGATACTGAGTGCTCATGCACGCACACGAACGTGTGGAAGGAATTTTAAGATTTACATTTCAAGCTAAATCAAAGGACGCACGATAAGAATTCAAGAATGTGAAGTTTTCCTACAGGTTCTGCAACCTCTCAAGGATAAATACAGACGTCTCCGTATCAATCTGCGAGACTCTACTAAACCTGCTCATGACTCATGAGACCTATGTAACCTTGGCTCTGATACCAACTTGTCACGACCCTAAACCATCCCGATCGTGATGGCACCTCTCGTGAAGAAAAGGCCAGCCAACATAACATTTATATAATCCCTTTAATCCTCAAGAGTCCTTTTTAAGCCTTTAATTAAACAATATTTCATAATATAAGTTTGAATGAACAGTGCAGAAATAATATACAAGCCCGACATCAGGGTGTTACTAGCCATGAGCATCTACCACGGTCTGAATACAACGAAAACAGTCAAAATGTACTAAGTACAGAAATGAAAATAAGAGGAAGGAGGCAGTGCTGCGAACACCGTGTATCCACCTTGCAGCTCTGATGGCTCCGCACCTGAGCAACCAACACCAGCTACCGAGTTTTGAAATACCTGAATCTGCACACGAAGTGTAGGGAGTAATGTAAGCACTCCAACCTAGTAAGTAATAAGAGTAAATAAAGACTGAGCAGTAGGAAACAATGAATCCACATTTACGTTAGGCTCAATAAGCACAACAGGCTTTCTAAATTAGAATACGAGTCAATCATTTCATTTAAAATCCAGATTTTGGTAAAAATCATTTAAAAACCCTTCCAACAGTTTCAGTAGGGGTTCAATACCATTTATAATAAAAGAGATGAAACCATAATCGGCCTCTCGGGCAAAACATAGTTCGTAAATAGCCCCTCAGGCAAAACAAGAGTCATAAAAATCTCATAATAAGAAAATCTCAGTGGAAAAAACAAAAAGCAAAATCAGTGATTAAGTTTTGAACATCTCATAAACCCTAGCTTAAATGAAAGTTGTTTAAAAATATTTATTCAACATATTCGATAGAAACTCACTTAAAGAGGAGTGAAAATCAATAAGTTCATAACCAGGCCCCTCTAGCAAAGCATCACTCATATGCGTGTATATATCTTTCGCCCCTCGGTCAAGCCTCTCAGTCACTCGTGACTCAAGTCTTATCAATCAGCGCTCAAATTCAGCACTCACACTCAATAGGTACCATATAGTAACCGCTGCGGTGTGCAGCCCGATCCATAAATATAGTCGACTGTGCTTACTGGGGGGTGTGCAGGCTTCGGAGGGGCTCCTATAGCCCAAGCGCTATATCGCTGCGGCGTACAACCCGATCCAACACATCGTTGTGGCCTGCAGCCCGATCCATAGACTTATATATGTGTGTGTGTGTGTGCATATATATATATATATATATATATATATATATATTTATATTGCTGCGGCGTGCAACCCAATCCATATATATATAATCCTCACGGTCAGGCCCTCGGCCTCTCTCAATCACTACCTTACCGTCAGACTCTCAGTCTATCTCAGTCATCAACCTCGCAATCAGACCCTCGGTCTATCTCAGTCATCAACTCACGATCACTCGGACACTCAGTAAAATAGGGAACTCAGCCCAAACAGTTTTCACATTTTTAAGAAATATAGTGATAAAACTAGATTTAAACTATAAACAGGTAAAACATTATTGAGGATATGCTTTCGAAACTAATAGAGTGAGGAAAAATAATAAAAGTGCCCCTAAGGGTCTCAACAAGTCGGCACGAGTCCCCAAACATAATATACAACCCAAAATATAATCATATCAAACAATTAACTATCAAATATGCATTAGAATAATCATTCGGGATGGGCTAAGTCACAATCCCCAGAGGTGCTCTACCCCACACTCGTCATCTAGCATGTAAGCCACCTTAACATAGCACAACGATGTGTAATCCGGGGTTTCCAACCCTCAGGATAGTATTTACAATCATTACTTACCTCGATCCGGTCCAAACTCTAGCCCGCAATGCCTTTGCCCGCATGAATCGATCATCGGATACTCCAAATCTAGCCATAATCAGTACATAATCATCAATATATGCTACGGGAACGAAGCGAACTCGAAATTATCCAATTCACATAAAAAATCCCGAAATTGCTCAAACCCGGCCCCCGGGCTCGCCCAACAAAAGTCATATCACTAGGATCCTCTTCGTCACACGAGTCTATACATACCAAGAACATCAAAATTGGACCTCAAATGGCCCCTCAAATCCCAAATTCTAGGTCTCCAATTAGAAGCCCTAGTTCTTCAATACTAGGCTTAAATTCCATGATAAATTAGGTAGAATTCACATAAGAATCAAGTATAATGTCTATAAATCTTACCTCCAAGTGTTCCTCCTTGATTCCCTATTCACCCCTCTCCTAAAAGCGTCAAAATCGAGTCAAAAATGGTAAACTTAGGCCAAAACTCGCGAAAATAGGCCTTTTAAACATTCTGCCCAGCGATCAGAAGTCCTTCTTCTTGAACGTGGTCAAAGCCTCGCGTTTGCGAAGCACAAAAATTCCATTGACAAACATTCTCCTACGCGAATGCAACATCTAGCTCACGAACGCGAATCTTTGCCCCATGCAACCCTCTACGAACGCATTCAGACCATCGCAAATGCGATGAGTTAAATCCTCTGAAGCTCAGCCTCATCATACCTTCTATGCGAACGCGAACCTAACCTGCGAACATGATGTTTCGCCATACTAGGCCTTCGTGAATGCGACCCCTGTCCCGCGTCCGCGATGCACATGAATCCTCTACCTTCGCATTCGCGTCCCCGTACTCGCGAATGCGTAGAACAAAATTATCATCGCACAGAAACACCCTTCGCATATGCGAGTCCCTGACCGCGAATGCGAAGAACAATTGTCTGCAACACTTCAGCTGGTTTTCTACAATTTCAAACAACAAAAAATGGTCCGATTGACCACCAAAAACTCACCCAAGGCCCTCGGGACCTCAACCAAACATGCCAACATATCCCATGACATTGTTGAAACTTGTTCCAACCTTCGAAACACTCAAAACAACATCAAAACATCAAATTCGCATCGGATTCAAGCTTAAGAATCCTAAAATCGTCCGAAATGCGCTTTTGATAAAAAAACCCAACCAAACCACGTCCGAATTACCTGAAATTTTACACACACATCCCAAATGACACAACAGAGCTACTGTAACTCTCGAAATTTCATTCTGACCTCTATATCAAAATCTCACCTATCAACCGAAAAATGCCGAAATCTCAATTTCGCCAATTCAAGCCTAAGCCTTCCACGGACCTCCAAAATGCATTTTGATCACGCTCCTAAGTCCCAAATTGCCTAAAGGAGCTAATTAAATCATAAATATTTGATTCGTGATCATATACAATCAAGTCAAATCTTGGTCAAACCTTTCAAATTTAAAACTACAAACTGAGAATCGTTCCTCCAAATTCATTTCGATTACCCTAAAAACCAAAACCAATAATTTACATAAGTCATAATACATCAAACGAGGCAATTCATGCCTGAGAGCTGACGGTCAAAGTGCAAAAGCTTAAAACGACCGGTCGGTCGTTACAATATCTAAGCCATATCTTTCTTCCATCCTTTTTCCTCCCCTTCAAAAAATTCCTTCTCTTCTCCAACTTCTTCATATTTCTCCTCATCATCCTCCTCCAATCCAAAATCCTAAGAATAAATTAGCTTTTCTTTTTTTGTAGCAATCAATTGATGACTGGAAAATCCCTAAACATCCACAGTCCATAGTTTACAAGCCTTCACGATGGCCCTTAACCAGTGATTACCACATTTCTACAATTGAGCAAACCATTCCTCTTGAATCAGATCATGAGGAAATCAAACTTTTAAAACCAAAGTCTATAGAAAAATATAGGCAAAAATAAAATTATCTTCATCTTGGTTTAGTATAGATTGCAGCTAGACCTCTGTCCAGGGAAGGACTAGACACATCTCTACTCCTGTAACAACGTGACCGGTTATTTTGATCTTTTGCATATCACTTGCTAGTTCTCGGGCATGACTAGCCACGTACACTGTATTATGACTTAAGTAAATCATCGATTTTGGTTTTCAGGATAACCGGAATAGATTTGGAAGAACAATTCTCAGTTTGAAGCTTTAAGTTTAAAAGGTTTGAACAAGTTTTGACATTTTAGTATTCGATCTAGGATCTAGATTTTTATGATTTGTTAGCTCCGTTAGGTGATTTTGGACTTGGGAGCATGTCCGGACTGTATTTTGAAGGTCTGTGGTAGATTTAGGCTTGAATTGGCGAAATAAAAAATTTGGCATTTTGCGGTCGGCAGTGGAAAATTTGATATTAGGGTCGGAATGGAATTCCAAAAATTTGAGTAGGTCCGTTGTGTCATTTTTGACGTGTGTGCAAAATTTTAGATCATTCGAATGAGGTTTGATAGACTTTTGATCGAATTCGGAAGTTTTGGAATTCTTAGGCTTGAATCCGAGGGTGATTCGATGTTTTGATGTTGTTTTGAGTGTTTCGAAGGTTGGAAAAAGTTTGAATGATGTTATGGGATGTGTTGGCATGTTTGGTTGAGGTCTCGAGAGCCTCAGGTGAGTTTCGGGGTGGTTTCAGACCATTTCTAGGCCATTTCTAGTTTCTGATTTTTGGCTTCAGAGGTGTACAGAGTGTTAGCATAGATCTGACCGTGTTGGCATAGAAAAATTTGGAAAAATGGAGTTGTGCTACGCGATCGCATAGAATAAAATCTATGCTGCACTGACCCGACTTTGGAAGATTAACCTCACAATCTATAAGGAATTTGAAGCCGATCCAAAATAAAAGTTGTAGCCCTTGATGTCTAGTTTTCAGAAGTTAAAACCAATTGTAATTTGGAGTTTTGTACCAAAAGTTATGACCATTATACTAAAGGTTGTCCGGAAGAGTTGGAGAAGGATGTTTAAAAAATTTATTCTGCGCGATCGCCTACGACTGCGATCGCATAGGGTAAAAGGAGGGCTGAAAAATTTTATGCTTCACTATCACATTAGTTTGTCCGCGATAGCATAGGGTAAATGCCTGGGTAGATTATAAAGTACTCTATTTCGAGGATTTCGGCCATTTTTGCATTTTTGGAGCTATGGTGCTCGGATTGAGGCAATTTTTGAAGGAATTTTCAGAGGATTGATTGGGGTAAGTGTTCTTCACTCAAATTTGGTTAAATATCATAATTATGCCTTGATTCTTATAATTTAATTTGGGAATTTTGGGTGAAAATTGGGAAAATTGGAGGAAGGTTGGGAGAGTTGATTTTGGGGATTTCGATGGCCATTCGATGTTGGATTTTGGTGAATTTGATATGGGTGGACTCGTGAGCGAATGGGTTTTCCAGTTTTATGATTCTTATCGGGTTCTAAGATATGGGCCTAGGGGTCAGGTTTGACCAATTTCGGGATTTGTGATGTAATTTGATTATTTTTGTGTCGACTTTGTTCCCTTAGTATATATTGATGTTATGGTTCTGATTTTTGTTAGATTCGGGGCATTTGGAGGCCGAATTGAGAGGCAAGGGCATCACATGCTAGAGTTTGGCTCGGCTTGAGGTAAGTAGCGCTTACAAACTTTGTTCTGAGGGTTCGAAACCCCAAACTATGCGTTCTATGATTACTATTGAGGTGACACAAATGCCCAGTGATGGGCTTGTGGGCGTTCACCGTGAGAATTGCGGCCTGAATCATTCCGTGGCGCCGCTTAGTGATTATTTCTTGCTGATATCTGTGTTGTAATTATGTAATTAAGTTAATGAGCTGCAAATCATGCTAATTATCATATGAAGGCTTCACGCCAATACTGTTGAGACCCGAGAGGTCATTTCTTGCTGTCATACCATTAGCTTCATTGATATTCTGTACTCAGTCATGTTCATGCATATTGTATCATGTCTCAGTCTCGATTATTGTTATTTGGCATATTATATCATTGTTCGGGCTAATATTATGACATTTTGAGCCCGTGTGTGAGAGACTGGAGAGTGATGACTGAGTGAGGCCGAGAGCCTGATATTGAGTGGTAGTATGGGATGGGGCTGCTTGCCGCATCGAGATATTGAACAAGCCTTTGTTGTCTTTGTTATAGCGCTTGGGCTAATGATAGAAGCCCCTCCAGAGTCTTTACACCCCTAGTGAGCGCAGTTGATGATATTGAGGGATGGATCTTCCTTGGACATGGATCTTGTCCGAAGCATTTATATTTTGAGATGGATCTTCTCCATAGGCTTGGATGGCCTTCCTCGGTACTGGATGATTGTTGTCAGTGATATATATATATTCCGAGATGGATCTTCGCTGGGCCATGTAAGCCATATACAATACCGAGTGGTTGTGAGTTTTTTATTGATATTATCTATAGATGGATCTTCTCCGTGGGCTGGACTGACCTTTCTCAGTATTGAGTGACTGCTATCCAAGATGTATGTATTCCGGGATGGATCTTTCTTGGGCTGTATGAGCCATATACAGTACTGAGTGGATGAGCATTTGAGGTTGTATGCACATGAGGTATTCAGCATGGTGAATTCCGTACAACATGTGCATTGTCATGTAGATGTAGCAGAGTTACACTACTTTACCTTGTTCATACCTGCTCTGTTTTACTGTTCGAGCTGCTTATTTAACTGAAAGCATGCCTACGTTTCTGTACGTTATCTCTGTTATCCTTGAGGAGTTGAGTTCATCACTACCTATCAGTCCAAAGGTTGGACTTGTTACTTACTGAGTTGGTGTACTCACGTTACCTCTGCACCTCGTGTGCAAATTCAGGCACTTTGGATCTAGTGGCTGATGTTTGATCGAGGCTTCTGACTTAGAAGATTATTAAGGTACCTGCATGGCGTTCGCAGGCCTTGGCTCTCCACCTTAATTTCCAGTTGTATTTCAATTGTTCCTTTAGACATTATATGAGACTATGTATTTTTCCTTAGAAGCTCATGCACTCAATGACACCCCACTTTTGGGCTGTATTGTATTTTTCCTTAGAATTTCTTATGTTTCAAATAGTTCTTTAACTGTTAAAAGCTTCCATAAATATTTTCAAACGTATTATTATCGGGTTGATAGTGGAGTTGTGGCTGGCCTAGTTTCATGATAGGCGCCATTACGATGGATCGGGTTTTGGGTCATGACAACTCCTATGTCTTAGAGATTCTAGATTTGTAGACTTCAATGATTCCCTCCTAGGAATGGTAGAAACCAGCCTTTGTAGCGGTCCAATTTACTTTGATTGCTTTTTTAATTTTATGGTATCTCTTAGAGATAGAAATATCTTAGATTCTTTAACTCTTAATATTAAAATAGCCAATTATAAAACCAAAAGTGGATCCTTACCAGTAGCAATTATTTATAGTACAAAGCCATGAGTTCTGCCTTTAACACTGGAGCCATGAAAACTATCCATAAAGGAGAAACTGTTCTTTTCAAAATAGATCTACAAAGATCTCACCTGTCAATACCAAAACCCATCTCTTGGAGACAAGTTTCTCTACCAAAAAACTGGTTACTACAAGATGCCACTCAAGTTGAAAAACTAGAAAATACTACGGTCTCTCAGACCAACAATATTCTAGCGGATCTGTAGCCATTTCATTTCAAAGATCCCTTAGCCAAAGAGTCTCTGTCTCGTCCTCTTCAGCATAGTCTGAGATTCAACCTGGAAGACATTCAATATCTTCTTTTCCTTTTAGGTTCAAAACTATTAATTTTTACTCTAGGATCCCACAAGCCAAATATTCTATAGAAAAAGCCCCTCCAATAGAAGTTAATTATGAACATCAATCTCCTACTTACTCAACTTTAGGTGCTGAATTAGGTGTTTTGGAAAAAGATTTCCAAATTGATTAAGTAAAACTTCGAGCAAATTTTTATTCACCAGAAAATATTTTCAAAACAACTTGGTTTTTTGAAAATTTTCAAGGAGACAACAAAAAAAATCTCCAAAGTATTTACTATGAGTCTTTAAACTTCATAAAAGAACAAATCAATTTCTTTGAATGGTTTGAGACTTATGTTGAATATCACCAATTAGATTTTCCTTTTTCTAAATCAGTTAATGTTTCAAAAATTTGGACAACCTCCTTCGGAGAAGAAGTCATTTTAGAACTTCCTCCGGCACAAGGATTTTCAACAAGTTATGCAAATACTTCAGTAGTAGCTAATCCTTTCAAATTAAAAAATGAAAATGAAGCTATTACAGGCAAAGATTTGAAAAGTATTTTTGAACAAAATAATTATACAAACAAATATTTACAATCCCTTGGTGAATATTTAGTTACAAAACCAACTTCAGCATGTACTAGTTCTAAGCCAGCAGATACCTCCACTTCTTCAATCCCTTTGTTTAAACCTTATGAGATCCCTATAACTTTTGCTACGGAACTTCGGATCCATAAAGCTAAAGACTATCCTCAGTTCTCTGACCTTTAGTGTAGGATCCTAGAAATTGAGAAAACCCTGATAGCTCAGGATACTCCATCCAAGGAGTCTTCTCTACATGTTCTCTAAGAAGCCGATTCTGACAAGAAAATAATTCGCAGTCAGAACAATTTTATAAAAATCCTCCCCTAGAAATTAACCCTGTCCAAACAGGATCCTTCAACTGGCGTCAGCCCCAAAGACTTTACTATTCTAGAGCTACCCATCCTGATGTATGCTTAGAAGAGAGACCCAATGTTATGCAAAACAACTATAATGCCAATAATATCTATGAATGGAAAATAGATGGCTGTTCTGAATATAATATTCTGGCCAAATTACAACAAATGACTATGGTAGCCATTGCATACAAAACTTCTCATAACTGTTCTGACCAGCTTACTACCCATCTCTTAGTATCAGGTTTCACAGGTCAACTTAAAGGATGGTGGGATACCCATCTTAGTGAAGAAGATAAGAACCAAATTCTCTTAAGTGTCCGAGTTGATTCAACAGGAGAACCAATTCTTAAAGATGGCCTTACCATACCTGATTCAACAAACACCCTGATTTATACCATTATCAAGACATTTATAGGTAGTCCAGGTATCTTTAGGGAAAGATCTTCTGAGATACTCAACAACCTTAAGTGTAAAACCCTTTATGAATTCAGATGGTCTAAAGATTCCTTTCTTACCCGAATCTATGAAAAACCTGATGGAAACCTCCCATATTGGAAAGAAAAATTCGTAGATGGTCTACCTAAGTCTCTTAGGGATTTAGTTAAAGAAGAACTCCATAATCAGCATTCTAGTGATGTTATTCCTTATGAACAAATCACCTATGGGCAACTTACCAGTCTCATTCAACATGCCGCTCTCAAAATCTGTTGATATGATAAGATATTGAGACAATTAGCCAAAGATAGAATAGAGACTCACCGAGATCTAGGTAGTTTCTGTGGACAATTTGGCTTACCACCTTGTAGTAAAAAGCCTCATAAGAGACGAACAACCAAGGATATGGAGATTGTCACACCTCCTTTTTACACCCGAGGGGTATATAAGGGAGTTTTTCCAATTAAAGTGACATAGATCGAAATGAGATTTATATTCAAATTCAGAGTCGCCACTTGGGATAATTTATGGTGTCCCAAGTCACCGGTCTAAAATATCAAATCGAGGAAGTTTGACTCTTATTTATGGTCTGCGAAAACAGAAATTCGGGTAAGGAATTTTGTTAACACGGGAGAAGGTGTTAGGCATTCCTGGGTTCTGTGGTTTTAGCACAGTCGCTCAAATATAATTATTGACCTAATTATCTATTAATTATATGTTTCAAACCTAGTGTGCATTTTTAGACTTTTAAACCGCTTTTAATTATTTATGGAATTATTCTAGAACATGTTACGATTGTCGTACACTTGTTTGTTTGATAAATATTGTGAATCATGTCACGGGCCATACCCACAATCTACAACATGTTTCATTTATTAACATTATTAAAATTTATGGCCGGGTCATATAAATGTACCCCCAAATTTGGAAATAAGTATCACAACTACGTCACGGGAACCTAACCCGTAGCTATGATGATTTTATTATAAACGCGCCTAAAGCAAATTACGAATGTTTAAAAATGTTTTCTATACTAAGTTATAATGCTAATGTGAGGGCCATAAATTAAGTGACTCGATTGTGAATGGCACGCCTCGATTTATTTTTGTCATGACCCTAAACCGGAATCGGTCATGATGACGCCTTTCGTGAAACAAGGCCAGATGATACAAACCCCAAAAACCAATTAACAATTATAATAATTCATAAGCAGTCATTAATA
Source organism: Nicotiana glauca (assembly GCA_026770625.1). Classification (NCBI taxonomy): domain Eukaryota; kingdom Viridiplantae; phylum Streptophyta; class Magnoliopsida; order Solanales; family Solanaceae; genus Nicotiana; species Nicotiana glauca. The sequence continues at coordinate 87,028 of MU783748.1, forward strand.
TATGATATATCCCAAAACAGAACGAACTAAATGAAATGCGGAAACAAAACACAGCCCAACATCGGGGTGTCACCAGTCATGAGCATCTAAGAGTATGAAAAGGACAACATAGTCTATTATGAAACTAGGACAACGAAATAAAAGTAGGAAGGAGAAGCACTGGGTTGCGAATGCCGAGCAGCTACCTAGTCAACTCCAAATAAGCTTGCTGGAAGCAAATCAACCCTCGCTAGCATGACCCGAGACTCCTGAATTTGCATACAGAGGTGCATGGAGTAATGCGGGTATGCTAACTCAGTAACTAATAAAAGTAAAGGTAGCTGAGCGAAAGTAAATACACAGCAAAATGCTATAGCGAGGCAACATAAAGCCAGCACAATACAGTAAAGAGTAAATATTCATAAAAACTTCTTAATTCAGTAAAACCATTTTTAAAAAATCTTTTAGCAGTTCAAACGAGTGAATGGAAAACAAGTACAAAATAGAGAAAACAACAGACAGCCCCTCGGGCAAAAATACCAATAGAACCAGCCCCTCGGGCTATCTCACAATCACTCGTATTAGCCCCTCGACCAACAACATGGAACAACATTAGTCCCTCGGGCTATATCACATCACAAACTTGGTACCCGCACTCACACAGGGTGTACAGACTCCGGGAGGGGCCCCTTAAACCCAAGCACAATAATAAGCTATCTCGTGGCATAACTAACCGGCTCTCGGCCTCATATAAATCACAAGCCACCACGTGCAATAATAAATTTGGCCCTCGGCCTCTCATATATCACAGTCAGTACCACATGCTGCGGCGTGCAACCCGATACCATAGTATCCTTACAACACAGGCCCTCGGCCTTACTCAGTCAGAATTTCACAAGCCACACGGGCAACAATAAAACATGATACTCAGCCCAGAAATAACATTTATAATATCAAAAAACGAGTAAAGATTGCTGAGTTGTGAAAACATGAGGGTATAACATGACTGAATAAACACACTAAGTCAAAATAGTGAGAAGTAGTAGGAAAAAATCCTAGCATAAAGCCCAAATATGGCATTCAGCCCAAACATGATGATAGCAAATAGTTTTTAATCAAATAAATAGAGAAACAATTATACAGGTCGGGCTAAGTCACAATCCCCAATGGTGCACAACCCCACACTCGTCATCTATCATGTACGTCACCTCAAAATAGCACAACGATGTGGTATCCGGGGTTTCATACCCTCAGGACAACATTTACAATCATTACTTACCTCTATCCGGTCCAATCTCTAGCCCGCAATGCCTTTGCCCCTTGCCTCGGCCTTAAATCGCATCGAATCTGACCAAAAATCAGAATCATGACGTCAAAATATGCTAAGGGAACGAAGCCCATCCGAAAATAGCCAAATTATGACAATAATCATGAAATTAACCAAACCCGACCCCCAGACCCATATCTTGGAATTCGACAGAATTAACATCAATGGAACCCTTATCTTCCCGCGAGTTCATGCATATCAAATACTTCAAAATCTGACCATAAATGACCCCTTAAATCCCTAGATTTAGGTCTCCAATTCCAGAGCCCTAACTTCTAATTTTCAGGCTTATTTTCCACAATTTCCATGATTAATTAGGTAGAAATCATATTAGGATTGAGTATTAAGTCCATAAATCTTACCTCCAAGTGTTCCTCCTTGATCCCCTCTTCAATCCTCTTCAAAAAGCTCTAAAATTTCCCAAAAATGGTGAAACTTAGGCTAAAAGTCGCGGATCTTTTAAACATTCTGCCCAGCTATTAAAAATCCTTCATCACGAACGCGGTCAAAGCCTCGCGTTCCGGAAGCATAAATTTTAAATGTCCATTTTTTGTTCTATGCGATTGCGACTCCCTGTACGCGAACGCGAAGACTTGGCTTTCCAATACAGCGCGAATGCGACTACACGCCTGTCACGACCCCAGTTCACCCTCCATGAACATGTTGTGATGACACCTAGTTCCTACGACTAGGTAAGCCTAACAATGTGGAAATTTAGCAACTTAACTTGCGGAATAAATAATTAAAGCTAAATATATTTAAATAATAACTGCAAATAAGGCCGCTAGGCCTATACAACTCAAAAGAAATGCGGAAGTCTACAACTCAATCCCAAAACCCGGAAACTCAGGGGAACCACAGGCTAACAGGAACATGTACACTGCTCTAACTCTAGAATACCTAAACAACTGGGAGAAAAGGAATAAACTAAATACTAAAGCTGGAACAGAATAGAGACTCTTGGTCTGCGGACGCGGCAAATATACCTCGAAGTCCCCGTGTATTCCCTCACCTCAAGGATAGTGTACCTGAGTAGAGGTACCTGGATGATCTGCACATGAAAAACATGTGCAGGAAGGGCATGAGTACACCACAACAGTACTCAGTAAGTGCCAAGCCTATCCTCGGTTGGGTAGTGACGAGGAAGGTCAGGGCCCTACTGAGGCAAAATATAATAATAACAATTTAACAGTGTGAAAATTTGACAGAAATAGTGAGTACAGGAGTGAGATAAGTCAGGTCAACGATGCAATAAAAACTACAAAAGAATAGAGTAAACACAGAGTAAATACAGCTCAATATCAATGATAACAATGAGGGTCTCCCAGGATACCGACCTGTAGCTCTTTTCTCAACTGTCCAATGGATCTCCCGGGATACCGTCCCCTAGTCCAACTCATGTACCAATCCAAAGGATCTCCTGGGATACCATCCCGTAGTCCAACCATTAATATGAAGGGGGGGGGGGGGGGGG
>MU783748.1:90726-115558 GCA_026770625.1 Nicotiana glauca
CAGTCCCAAAGTAAACAAACAAGGGGGGAGCTACCGAAATCCCACATCCGTAGTCCCAATGTAAATGCACAATCACAACCTGAAGATACACAGAAATGAAGTACAAAAGACAAGTAACAGGGAGTACTGGCCTAGCATGCTTCACTAGTACAGTCAAGGAAACTTAAGCAATTAGGCAAGCTAAATCAACTAAACATGCTTCCCTAATTTAGCATAGGTTATAATGGCAAGTAGGATAAAGCAAATATGAAAGAAAACTCAATCTCAATATCTTAAATAAGAAAAATCGGATTTTCAATAATTGGCTCTAGTATGCGCTCGTCACCTCGCGTACAAGGAACTCAAAATACCAAATAACAAATCCTAAGGGAAAATTTCCCCCACACAAGGTTATACAAGCCACTTACCTCGAACCGGCTCAATATCACTAGAAACCACGCCCTTGCCACGAGTATCCGACTCCAAATGACCCAAATTTGTTCAATTCAATTACATATCGTAAATAATATTGCAAACAACTGATTCCACTATTAAATTTAAAGCTAGGGTGCGAAAATAGTTAAAATAACCAAAACGCCCCTCAAGCCAACGTCTCGGAATCGAATAATTTCCATATTTTTAGAACCCTCGTACTCACATGAGTCTAACCATATAAAAATCTCCCAAATTGGAGGTCAAATGCCCACTCAAAACTCAATAGTTTAGCCAATAAAGTTTTACCCCAAATTACGCAATTTTGATCCTAAATTCGAATTCCAATGATGTATTTAACTATATAATGATGTAATATAATGAAAAGGGATCAAGGATGCGTTACCCAATGATTTTCTCTTCAAAACCCAATCAAAATCGCCTGCTCCCGAGCTCTTAATCAATTTTTCAAACTTATGAAATTAAACCCTCGAAATTGTTATTTCTGAACAGTGAATACTGCTTCTGCGGTCCCGCCTATGCGAAACACTGGCCGCTTCTGTGGCCTCCTTTAAAAATCCCAGCTTCCGCATCTGCGGTACCCATCTCGTAGAAGCGGATCCGTTTCTGCGGAAATCCTATCGCTTTTGCGGTTTCCTAGAAGGTGACCCCAAAGTAGCTGCTTCGACGTCCAAGGCCGCTTCTGCGGTTCCCAAACTGCAGAAGCGAAAATACCAGAAAGAAAAATACCAGCTGCTGCAACACTTAGAAATTTTCTCCGTTAATCACCCAAAATCATCCCGAGGCCCCCGGGACCTCAACCAAAAACACCAATACCACCTAATACCTTATTTAAACTTGTACCAACCTTGAAAACACCGAAAACCCAAATTAATCAAAGATTCAAGCCTAAGAACTTTAAATTTCTTCCAAATACACTTTCGACCAAAAACTTAACCAAAACACGTCCGAATGACCTAAAATTTTGTGCGCACATCCCAAATGACATGACGGAGCTACTGCAACTTCTGAAATTCCATTCCAACCATCGGATCAAAAACTCACTATCGGACCGAAAACTTCAAAAATACAAACTTCGGCATTTTAAGCCTAAATGAGCTATGGACCTCCAAAATGCATTCCGGACACGCTCCCAACCCCGAAATCACCTAACGGAGCTAACGGAGCTATCAGATTTCCATTTCGAGGTCGTCTTCACACTGTTCCGGTTACAAACCATTTTTCAACTCTTAATCTCTCATTTAGGGATTAAGTGTCCCAAAACACTCCGTATCCCAACACCGAACGTCCCAGCAAACCAAAATAGCAGAAAATAACTTAGGGGAAGCAGTTAATGGGAGAACGGGGGGTAAATTCCAAAAAAGAACGGCCATGTCGGTACATCCTCCTACACTTAAACATTCGTTCGTCCTTGAACGAGCATAAAGAACATACCTGAAGTAGTAACAAGATGAGGGTATTGACTGCGCATATCCTGCTCGATCTCCCAAGTCGCCTCCTCAGCCGGCTGACCCCGCCACTGAGCCTTCACTGAAACTATGTTCTTTGACCTCAACTTCCTGATCTGCCTGTCCAAAATTGCCACTGGCTCCTCAACATAGGATAGATCCTTGTCCAACTGGACTGAACTGAAATCCAGCATGTGCGACGGATCACCCCGATACCTCCGGAGCATTGAAACATGAAATACCGGATGAACTCCGGCCAAGCTAGGAGGTAAGGCAAGCTCATAAGCAACCTCCCCAACTCACCTCAAGATCTCAAAAGGTCCAATAAATCTCGGACTCAGCTTTCCTTTCTTCCCAAACCTCATGACACCTTTCATAGGCGAGACTCGAAGAAGAACCCGCTCACCAACCATATATGAAACATCATGAACCTTCCTGTCCGCATAACTCTTCTGTCTGGACAGGGCTGTACGGAGTCTATCCTGAATCACCTTAACATTCTCCAATGCATCCTGAACCATCTCTGTGCCCAATAGCCTGGCCTCACCCGGCTCAAACCAACCTACCAGAGATTTACACCTCCTACCATATAAAGCCTCGTACGGCGCCATCTGAATGCTGGAGTGATAATTGCTATTATAAGCAAACTCCGCCAATGGCAAGAAATGATCCTAAGACCCTCCAAACTCAATCACACACGCACGGAGCATATCCTCAAGAATAAGAATAGTGGCTCGAACTGTCCGTCTGTCTGGGGTGAAATGCTGTGCTCAACTCCACCCGAATGCCTAACTCCTGCTGCACAGCTCTCCAGAACCGCGATGTAAACTGAGTACCTCTGTCTGAAATGATAGAAACTAGAATATCATGCAAACGGACGATCTCCCTGATATAAATCTCCGCCAACCACTCCGACGAATAAGTGGTACACACAGGAATGAAATTAGCGAACTTGGTCAGCCGATCCACAATGACCCAAATAGAATCAAACTTCTTCAAGGTCACCCACCCGGACGCTGGTGCTTATACTTCACCTGCTGGCAGTTGAGGCATCTAGACACGTAATCAACTATATCCTTCTTCATCCACCTCCACCAATAGTGCTGCCTCAAGTCCTGATACATCTTCGCGGCACCCGGATAGATGGAATACCGCGAACTATGGGCCTCTGCTAGAATCAACTCTCGAAGACCATCAACATTGGACACACAAATCTAGCCCTGCATCCTCAATACCCCATCATCCCCGATGGTAACAACTCTGGCATTACCTTGCTGGAACCTGTCTTGAAGGACAAGCAAATGAGGGTCATCATACTGTCGCTCCCTGATATGATCAAATAGGGAAGACCGGGAAACTACACAGGCTAGAACCCGGCTGGGCTCCGAGAGATCCAATCTCACTAACTGACTGGCTAGCGCCTGAACATCCATCGCCATAGGCCTCTCTGAAGCTGATAAATAAGCCAAACAACCTAAACTCTCCGCCCGGCGACTCAAGGCGTCTGCCACCACATTGGCCTTGCCAGGGTGATACAGAATAGTAATGTCATGATCCTTCAGTAACTCTAACCACCTCTTCTGACGCTCATTGAGATCCTTTTGCTTGAGTAAGTGCTGTAAACTCCGATGATCAGTATAAATCTCACAAGGCACATCGTACAAATAATGACGCCAGACCTTCAAGACATGAACAATAACAGCTAACTCAAGGTCGTGGACAGGGTAGTTCTTCTCATGTATCTTCAGTTGTCTAGAAGCGTAGGCAATCACCCTACCGTCCTGCATCAACACTGCTCCAAGGCCAACTCTCAAAGCATCACGATAGACAGTATAAGACCCTGAACTGGTAGGCAACATCAAGATTGGGGCTGAAGTCAAAGCTATCTTGAGCTTTTGAAAGCTCGCCTCGCACTCCTTTTTCCACTGTAATGGGGCACCCTTCTGGGTCAATCTAGTCACAGGGGCCGCAACCGATGAAATTCCCTCCACAAAGCGACGGTAATAGCCCGCCCAACCAAGGAAACTGCAAATCTCTGCAGCTGAGGACGGCCTGGGCCAACTCTGCACGGCCTCTACCTTCCTTGGATCTACCCGAATATCCTCACTCGAAATCACATGGCCTAAGAATGCCACCGAACTCATCCCAAACTCACATTTTGAAAATTTTGCATATAACTTCTTCTCCCTCAAGGTCTGAAGCACGGTCCTCAGGTGCTGCTCATGATCTTCCCGACTTCGGAAATAAACCAAAATATCACCAATAAAACAATAATGAATGAGTCAAGATATGGCCCGAATACAATGTGCATCAGGTGCATGAAAGCTGCTTGGGCATTGGTCAGCCCGAAGGACATAACAAGGAACTCGTAGTGACCATACCGAGTCCTGAAGGCAGTCTTCAGGATATTTGGCTCCCAAATCTTCAATTGTTGGTAACCAGAACACAAGTCAATCTTAGAAAACATCTATGCGCCCTGAAACTGGTCAAACAGATCATCAATACGAGGCAAAGGATAATGGTTCTTCATTGTAACTTTGTTCAACTGGCAATAATCAATACACATACGCATAGAACCATCATTCTTCTTCATAAACAAGATAGGAGCACGCCACGGTGAAACACTAGGTCGAATAAAACCCCTTACCAAGAAATTCCTGTAATTGATCCTTTAACTCCTTCAGCTCAGGAGGAGCCATACGGTACGGAGGAATGGAAATGGGGTGAGTGCCCGACAATAGATAAATGCCAAAATCAATGTCCCTATCAGGCAGCATGCCTGGAAGGTCAGCTAGAAACATATCGGGATAATCCCGTACCACTAGGACTAAATCGACAGAAGGCGGGTATCAACACTGACATCTCTCACATAAGCTAAAATATGCGTCACACCTCTTCTCAACCATATTCTGAGCTTTAAGGAAAGAGATAACTCTACTGGGAGTGTGGTCTAAAGTACCGCTCCACTCAATACGCGGAATACCTGGCATAGCCAGCGTCACGGTCTTGGCGTGACAATCAAGAATAGCATGATGGGGCGACAACCAGTCCATGCCCAGAATAATATCAAAGTCAACTATACCGAGTAACAATAAGTCCGCTCTGGTCTCAAAACTATGAATAGTAACCAAACATGACCGATAAACGTGGTCCACAACAAGAGAATCTCCCACAGGAGTAGAAAATAAACAAAAAAACTCAAGGAAATTTTGAGGTACACCCAAATGCGGAGTAAAATAAGAAGACACGTAAAAATAAGTGGGGCCTAGATCGAACAAAAATTGGTACACCTCTATAACAAACCATGACAATACCTGTGATGACAGAATCGGAGGCAACAGCCTCGGTACGGGTAGGTGAGGTAGCAACTAGGGCTGTAACCATAGCCTGAGAACTCTGCGGGGCACGTTGTGGCTGAGCAATCTATGAAGATACACACCTACCAAGTCTGGGGCAGTCCCTAACCATGTGGCGTGTGTCACCACACTCAAAGCAACCTCGCGTCGTTTCTGCGACGTCTAAGGCAGCTTCTGCGGTTCCCAAGCCGCAGAAGTGAAAATACCAGAAAGAAAAATACCAGCTGCTGCAACACTTAGAAATTTTCTCCGTTAACCACCCGAAATCATCCCGAGGCCCCCGGGACCTCAACCAAAAACACCAATACCACCTAATACCTTATTCAAACTTGTACCAACCTTGAAAACACCTAAAACAACACCAGAAACCCAAATTAATCAAAGGTTCAAGCCTAAGAACTTCAAATTTCTTCCAAATACGCTTTCAACCAAAAACCTAACCAAAACACGTCCGAATGACTTGAAATTTTGCGTGCACATCCCAAACAACATGACAGAGCTACTGCAACTTCCGGAATTCCATTCTGACTCTCGGATCAAAAACTCACTATCGGACCGAAAACTTCAAAAATACTCTAAATGAGCTACGAACCTCCAAAATACATTCCGGACACGCTCCCAACCCCGAAATCACCAAACGGATCTAAGGAAAGCATCAAATTTCCATTACGAGGTTGTCTTCACACTGTTCTAGTTACAGATCATTTTATAACTCTTAAGCTCTCATTTAGGGACTAAGTGTCCCAAAACACTCCGTATCGCAACACCGAACGTCCCGGCAAACCAAAATAGCAGAAAATAACTTAGGGGAAGTAGTTATTGGGGGAACGGGGTGTAAACCAAAAACAACCGGCCGGGTCATTACAACGCCCGCGAACACGAAGAACAAACCATCCAGGACCGATCTGCTCATTTTCCTCTATGCGAACGAGGCATGAAACTTGCGAACGCGATGACCATAGACTCTAACCCTTCACGATCGCGAGACCACCTTCTCGAACGTGAAGTCCAACTTTACAGCGTCATAATCTAACTCTTCGCTATCGAGGGACCTCCTTCGCGAATGCGAAGGTCAAAAACCTACAACACCAACAACAGTTTTCTGCAATCTTTTTCAACTTGAATTGGTCCGTTCAACCATCCAAAACTCACCCGAGGCCCTCGGGACCTCAACCAAACATGCCAAAATATCTCATAATATCATTGAAACTTGTTCCAACCTTCGGAATGCTCAAAAAACATCAAAGCACCAAATTTTCATCGGATTCAAGCCTAAGAATTTCAAAACTCCCAAATTTCGCTTTCGATCAAAAAGTCTAACAAACCACGTCCGAATGACCTAAAAGTTTACCCATGCATCCTAAATGATGCAACGGACCTACTTCAACTTCCAGAAATCCATTTCGATCCCTATATCAAAATCCCACCTATCAACTAGAAAATGCCAAAATTCCAATTTTGCCAATTCAAGCCTAAATCTACTCTGGACCTCCAAAACACATCTCGATCATGCTCCTAAGTCCGAAATCACCTCTCAAAGCTATCCGAATCATCAAAATTCAAATCCGAGCCCTATTTCACCTAACTCAACATCCAGTTGACTTTTCCAACTTAAGCTTTCTTAAAAGAGACTAAGTGTCTCAAACCTTACCAAAACCTCTCCTTACCCGATCCAACCAACCCGATGACACATAATACAGTTGAACAAGACAATAAGAAGCATAGATGGGGAAAATGGTGCGGTAACTTATAAAACGAATGGCTGGGTCGTTACATCCTCCCCCTTAAACAAATGTTCGTCCTTGAACGAGTCAAGAAATATACCTAAAACCTCAAATAGGTGAGGATATCTTCTCCGCATCTCCCGCTCGGTCTCCAAGGTAGCCTCCTCCACGTGCTGACCCCTCCATCGTACTTTCACTGAATCTATATCCTTTGACCTCAACTTTCGAACCTGCCGTTCCAAAATAGCTACTGGCTCCACATTATAAGTCAAATCATCACCTAATTGAACCGTGCTAAAGTCCAAAACATGAGACAGATCCCCAATATACTTTCAGAGCATAGAAACATGAAATACCGGATGCACACTCGACAAGCAAGCTTATAAGCCACCTCCCCAATCCTCCAAAGTACCTCAAAAGGCCCAATAAACCGAGGACTCAATTTACCTTTCTTCCCAAATCTCATAACACTCTTCATGGGTGAAACTTTCAACATAACCTTCTCACCAACCATGTAGGACACATCCCGAACCTTCCTGTTAGCATAGCTCTTTTGTCTCGACTGCGCTGTATGAAGCCTCTCTTGAATAACTTCACCTTGTCTAAGGCATCCTACACTAAGTTTGTACCCAATAGCCTAGCCTCACCTGACTCAAACCAACCGACCAGAGATCTACATCGTCTTCCATACAAAGACTCATATAGAGCCATCTGAATACTCGATTGGTAACTATTATTATAGCCAAACTCTGCGAGCGGTAGAAACTGATCCCATGACCCTTCAAAATCAATGACACAAGCGCGCAACATGTCCTCCAATATCTGATTAGTGCCTCAGACTGCCCCTCCGTCTGAGGGTGAAAAACTGTGCTCAACTCAACTTGAGTACCCAACTTTCACTGCACATACCTCACAAACTATGAAGTAAACTGAGTGCCCCTATCTAAAATGATGAAAACTGGGCCACCATGAAAATGAACAATCTCCCAAATATATATCTCTGCCAACCGCTCAAAAGAATAGGTAGTACTCACAGGAATGAAGTGCGCGGACTTGGTCAGCCGATCTACAATCACCAAAATAGCATCGAACTTCTTCAAAGTCCGTGGGAGCCCAACTACAAAGTCCATGGTGATCCGCTCCCACTTCCACTCTAGAATATCCATCTGCTGAAGCAAGCCACCCGGTCTCTGATGCTTATATTTCATCTGGTGACAATTGAGACACCGAGCTACAAACCCCACAGTGTCCTTATTCATTCTTCTCCACCAATAATACTGTTTCAGATCTTGATACATCTTCGCGGCACCCGGATGAATAGAATACCATGAGCTATGAGCCTCTTCTAGAATCAACTCCCGAATACCATCCATATTGGGCACGCATATCCGGCCATGCATCCTTAATACCCCATCATCAACAATGGTCACATCTCTGGCATCATCGTGCTGAACCCTGTCCTTAGGGATAAACAAATAAGGATCATCATACTGGTTCTCTATGGTGCGATCATTTAAAAAAGACCAAGAAATCAGACTAGCTAATGCCCGAATGGGCTCCAACATATCCAGCCTCACGAACCGATTGGCCAAGGCCTGAACATCCACTGCAAGAGGTCTCTCCCCAATAGGAATATATGCCAAACTCCCTATACTCACCGCCTTCCGGCTCAAAGCATCGGCTACCACATTGGCCTTCTTCGGATGATACAAGATAGTAATGTCATAATCCTTTAGCAGCTCCAACCATCTCCGCTGCCTCAAATTGAGATCCTTCTGCTTGAACAAGTGCTGAAGGCTATGATGATCAGTAAATACCTTGCAAGACACACTACACAGATAATGCCTCCAAATCTTCAACGTATGATAATGGCAGCCAACTCCAAATCGTGAACAGGGTAGTTCTTCTCATTGGACTTCAACTGACGAGAAGCATAAGTAATAACTCTACCTTCCTGCATCAATACACATCCAATATCCACTCTCGAAGCATCACAATACATTGTGTATGAACCTGAAGCTGACGGCAACAATAATACTAGAGTTGTGGTCAAGGCAATATTGAGCTTCTGGAAGCTCTCCTCACACTCATTATACCACTGAAATGGATCACCCTTCTGAGTCAACTTGGTCAAGGGCGATATGATAGATGAAAATTCCTGAATAAATTGGCGGTAATAACCCGCCAAACCAAGGAAGCTACGATTCTCTGTGGTTGAGGACGCCCTGGGTCAACTCTAAACCGCCTCTATATTCTTCAAATCAACCTGAATAACCTTACTAGACACCACGTGCCCCAAGAAAGCCACTGAACTGAGCCAAAACTCACATTTGGAGAAATTTGCATAAAGCTTCTCATCTCTTAATCTCTAGAACACTACTCTTAAATGCTCCACGTGCTCCTCCTAACTACGCGAGTATACCAGAATATCATTAATGAAGACAATAATGAGCGAGTCTAGATAAGGCCAGAACACATTGTTCATCAAATGCATAAACTCTGTTGGGGCATTGGTCAACCCAAAAAGACATCACAAGGAACTCATAGTGACCATATCAGGTCCTGAAAGCTATCTTGAGAATATCCGAGTCCCTGATCTTTAGGTGGTGATACCCTGAGCGAAGATCAATCTTGGAGAACACCCTCGCTCCTTGGAGCTGGTCGAACAAATCATCGATATGAGGCAGAGGGTACTTGTTCTTGATTGTTACTTTGTTCAACTGTATGTAATCAATGCACATCCTCGTCGTGCCATCCTTCTTCTTCACAAATAGAATAGGTACACCCCAAGGTAACACACTAGGCTGGATAAACCCCTTATCAAGGAGTTCTTGAAGTTGCTCCTTTAACTCCTTCAACTCTGCTGGTGCCATACAATATGGTGGAATAGAAATGGTCTGAGTGCCCGACACCATATCAATCCCAAAATCAATATCCCTGTCCGGTGGCATGCCCAGCAGGTTTACAGGAAACACATCTAGAAATCCCTCACAACCAGAACAGAATCAATATTGGGAGTCTCTGTACTGACATCCCTAGCAAATGCTAAGTATGAAAGATAACCTTTCCCAACCATACGCTGGGCCTTTAAGAATGAGATTACCCTGCTGGGAACGTAATCAGACAGACCTCACCACTCAATTCGTGGCACAACCAGCATAGCTAACGTCAATGTCTTGGCATGATAGTCCAGAATAGCCCGACATGGAGATAACTAATCCATGCCCAATATCACATCGACGTCTATCATACATAATAATAAAAGATTCACTCGAGGCTCCAGACCCCCTATAGACACAACACACGACCGGAACACCCGGTCTACCACTATAGTATCGCCCACCGGAGTAGAGACATGAATAGAGGAAATGAGAGACTCACAGGGCATATCCAAATAATGGGAAAATTAAGATGACACATAAGAGAAAGCAGAACCAGGGTCAAATAACATAGAGGCATCTCTGTGGCAGACCGAGATAATACTTGTAATCACCGCATCTGAAGCAACCACATCAGGCCTAGCTGGAAATGCATAGAAACGGGCCTGATCACCACCGGATCGACCTCCTCCTATCGGGCAACCCCTAGATGACTGTCCTCCACCTTTAGCTGGCTGGGTGGATGGGGAAGTAACTGGTGCCGAAGTTGATGGCTGACCCCTCTGCTGAAATGAACCCCCAAGGTGACGGGGACACTGCCTCCATATATGTCCCAACTCTCCATACTAATAACAACTCCCTGGTGCCAGAGACAGGGATAGAAGAGGACCCCTAGAACCCGAATGACTAGCAGATACACCTGGCATAGAAGAGTCCTGAACTGACGGAGCATAGGACGAACCCTGGGTTAGGAGAGCACTGAGTGAGGAATGACCCTACTAAGAACCGTGAGAACCATGTCTCGATGATGCCCCATGATAACCTGGGCGAGCTGATTGAGCATGCTTGAAAGGGCAGCCTCTGTCGTGCTGAAGCTGATCCCTCGAAGGAGCACCCCCTAAAACTACAGGCCTCTTGCCCTCCCTCTCCTCGCTCTCCTGGCGATGAACTATCAAAATCTCACGAGCGATATCAACAACCTCCTCAAAAGTATCACCTGACACCCTCTCCCTAGTTATGAGAACCCAAAGCTGATATGTGAGGCCATCAACAAACCTCCTAATCCTCTCTCTCTCCGTAGCAACCAACCAAATAGCATGACAAGCTAACTTTGAGAATCTCATCTCGTACTGTGTAATAGTCATATCCTTATATCGCAACTACTGAAACTGCCTATGCAGCTCCTCCCTGCGGGATGGTGGAACATACTTCTCCAAAAAGAGAGCGGAGAACTGCTACCAAGTAAGAGGGGCGCACCAGCAGGCGTATGCCTCTCATATGCCTCCCACCAAGTGAAGGCAGCTCCTGTAAACTAAAAAGTCGTGAATGCGACCCCGCTGGTCTCCAAAATACCCGCGATGCAAATAATCCTCTAACATCTATCCAAGAAACCCTAGGCATCATCGCCCTCTGCACCACTGAAAGTAGGAGGCTGGAGTCTGCCAAACCTCTCCAATCTGTTGCTCGTCCTTTGGCATAACTAGAGCTACATAACCCTAAGCAGCTGCTACTGGCTAGGCTAGTGGTGCCTTCGGTGTCTACAATCCCTAAACAACCTGATCAGGTGTGCGGGCGGCAGGAGTCTGAGTGCCTCCCCCGGCATGAGAAGTGGTTGTGGTAGTAGAAACTGCTACCGCCTGAGCAAGACTTACTGGGTACATATTGTTTATGTAGTCATACTACACCTTTGTACTTAATTGTATAGGATCTTAGGCAAGCACATCTGGTTACCAAGCTGGGGCATACTCTTTATCCGGCCTGAGATTCCACGGTGAGCTGCTCCCTTCCTACGCCGTTCAGCAGCCGATAGAGTCTTTCTTTTGGCTGTCTATTCTATTTTAGACAGCAGGATAGATTTATTCTTTTGTATATTCTACTAGATGCCGACATACTTGTGACACCATGTCTTGGCACACATTAGTAGAGTATTTTGTATTGGGGTTGTATAACTGTTATGGTACGATGTTAATTATCGTTTGACTTAAATTCAAACTTAGAGATTTTGGTAACTGTCCAGAACCTGGTACATGTCCAATATAATATTTAAGTCTTGTCTGTGAAGTTTGGTGACAAATGAAACTGATTTGACGTGATTCGGACATCCGGTTGTAAAAATAGAAATTTGAGTATTTAAGGATTTCATGTGTTTTGGAGTTGAATTCATACTTTTAGATGTTATTTTGGCGATTTGATCACTCGAGCAAGTTTTTACAAGGTTGTTGGACTTGTGTGGGTGTTCGGAGTGGAGCCCCGAGGGCTCGGTTGAGTTTCAGGCATGGATTGGGGGTGAAAAACACTTCAGTTTTCTGGTGTTTCTATGAGAGGTTGTAGGTCTCGCAAATGTGAGGAATTGTTTACAATTGAGGACCTTTCATTTGAGAGGAAACCATCGCAATTGCGATGAAGGCATAATGTGGGTAGACATCGCATTTGCGACAATTTCTTCGCAATTACGAACCCTGCAGGATCGACATTTGAGACCCCAGGATCGCATTTGCGACCCTAAGATTGCATTTGCGATCAAAGAAGGAGGGGGACAGTTTGCAATTCAAAGCTTTTGTTGTAATTGCGAGTTCGCATTTTCGAACCTGATGTCGCAATATGCTTGGACACAACTTTTAAAAATGGGACTTAGGCTATTTATTTCATTTTATCTCTACACTTGGGCGATTTGTGAGCTTTCAAAGAGGGGATTTCAACATAGCATTGTGAGGTAAGTTATTTTCTTTAATGTGAGTTTAATATTTGAGTTTTGTGTAGATTAACACATAAAAATTAGTGAAAAATCATGGGATTAGAGCAAAACCTAGGGTTTTGATAAGACTTAAATTTTACCACGAAACTTGTTATGGAATAAAGTAGAAACCATATATTATTGATGCTTAGGTTTTATGGAATAAAGTAGAAACCATATATTATTGATGCTTAGGTTATAGAGAACAACTTTCTTCGAAAAATTTTAAAATCCGGATAATTGGGCCCAAGGTCGGATTTAGGAAACTTATGATTAAGGTTGGGAAATTACTTTAGTGATTAAAATGCGAACTCTTGAGCTTGTATTGACTAGTTCTTACCTTATTTAATTAGTTTTGGATCGTTTGGCTCCAAAATGAGGGTTTGAGCGCGTTCTTGATATTGGAAGTACACTTTAGAGCGAGGTGAGTCTCCTATCTAACCTTGTAAGAGGGAATTGTCCCCATATGTGTAATAATTAAATAATTTGCCACTAAATGCAGGGTCGTACGACCTCAGCACTACTTGCGTATGCTTCTTGCTTGGTATATTACTGTGGACTGAACTTGTTTATAGGCCCTAAAATGTAAATGTCTAATAGTGATATTATCTAGGAAAGGACCTGTTACTTCTTACTATAACTTGTTAATTATTTGTGTCATCCATGCTTAGTATAATGCTTTCTCATATTATTTGACCCTAGTAAGTTTTAAGTCGACCTTTCGTCTCTACTTCTTCGAGATTAGACAGGATACTTACTGGGTACATATTGTTTATGTACTCATACTATGCCTTTGTACTTAATTGTACTGGATCTGAGGCAGGTACATCTGGTTACCATGATGGTGCATACTCTTGATCCGACCCAAGATTCCACGGTGAGCTGCTCCCTTCCTACACCGCTCAGCAGCCAATGGAGTCTTTCTTTACTTTTGGTTATCTATTATATTTCAGACAGTAGGATAGATTTATTCTTTTGTATATTTTACTAGATGCCCACATAGTTGTGACACCAGGTCTTGGCACACATTATTAGACTATTTTGTGTTGGGGTTGTATAACTGTTATGGTACGATGTTAATTATCGTTTGTCTTAAATTCAAACTTAGAGATTCTGGTAACTGTTCTGTAAAAAGTAAAACTGGAACTTATCAATATTTTCGCGTTGGCTTGCCTAGTAATGATGTTGGGAGCCATCACGACCTGAGATTAAATTGGGTCGTGACACCATATGTGCATCTTTAATTATAAAAATTAATTATTTAATTTACAAACTAACATATAAAATGATAATAAAAATAAAACATAAAAGAATTCAGGATATCTTGGTGCTACTGGGCCGCAAATATCGAGCTTAGAACCCATATGTGAATATTTAATAATTAAGTATTGTTAAATTATAAAAATTAATTATTTAATTTACAACAAACATATAAAATTACAAATCTAACATGTAAAATAATAAAACTAATACGTAGAGGAATTTAGAATATCTTGGTGCTACTGGGCCGCAAATATCGAGCCTAGAACACATATGTGAATATTTAATTATAAAAATTATTATTTAATTTACAAACAAACAAATTAAATTATAATACTAACATGTAATTAATGTTGTTTAATTTATAGTAGAGACATGGAGGTGCCGCCTATTCATCCCCGACCTTCCAGTGATGAGCTACTATCGTTATAGGATGATCATAGGTCCGCCCACATATGAAAGGGAGAGTTACTAACCCAGACTCTCCGTATCAGGAGAGTGGATGACATGTGGGACTTTCTGCATGACAGAGTTCTCCATCCTCGTGTAGTCACACGCCTGCGGGAGACGGGTTTCTAGAGATTTTGGAGATCAGGTGGCTGCAGCTCTATTGGTCTTTGATCACGGCCCTGATAGGCGGTGGCGATTGGAGACGCACACATTCCACATGCCTATTGGTGAGGTCACCATCACACTACAGGACGTGGAGGTTTTATATGGGCTGCCTGTTAATGGACACCCCATCGCTCTGCCGCCTGGAATGAGAGAGATGACATGTGTGCAGTACCTGGACATGTTGCATCGGCTCAGTGCTTTCCAGTCAGAGGATGAGAATGTACTGGCTGGGACTAGTCATTTTTCATTGTCGACTATTCGACAGTGGTTGGAAGCGTTGCATCCTAACATCGATGGCGATATACCGTCTTATCATATTGATTGGTATACGAGGTTGCTGCTACTCGCCTACTCCTTATATTTGGAGGGGTCTTGTTCCCGAACACTTCGGGGAACCTAGTCAGCTTGAGATTTTTTCATCATCTTAAGTTGCAAGATGATTTACCCCAAGTACAGCTAGGGTGTTGCTGTTCTCGGCTACTTGTATAGGCAGATGTGTCGGGCGAGCATGCCGGCAAGGAAGCGGTCGCTTTGCATGCCGGCAAGGGAGAAATCACTTTGCATGAGTATGGCCGGCAAGTTACAGAGCTGGCTGCCAAGACACTGCATCTAGTCAGAGAGGACCAATGCTTAGAGCAAATCCCTGCTTATGTGGCTCTAGAGCGCTACCATCGAGGTAGGCCTGTCCCACGATCGAAGGGAGCACGAGGTAGGGCTATCCCACGAGGCAAGGCTATCCTTCGAGGTCGTAGGGGCCGGCGAGGAGGTGGTCCCCAGCAAGGGGGTATTGAGACACCTATTTAGGCACCTGTTGAGGATGTTGGAGTTGATCTGTCGGGTGACCTCCATCAGCCAGACGAGCATCATAGCAGCATGTTGGCATACAGCTTTCAGTTGGTGTTCACTCCAGCAGCATCGCAGGTTAACCCGTTAGATCCATTGTTGATCACAAGCACGAGCATTATCGGAGTTGATTGGGAGATGTTCTTTTGAGGCCCATCAACCACTGCTGAGGATCACCCGACCCGAGATATGGATGGTGGGCACCGGCTGAGTTATGGCTCATCGACGACAGGTGTTGTGGATCTTTCACAGGAGCATGTATGTTTGTATTACTATTAAATTTAAATTTGGATTTATCTCATTGATTCTCCATAAATAACTTTATAATTTTCTTATTAAGGCTTCATCTCAGCCCGTCCCGGAGGCCACTTTATGTGATGCAGAGCAGGATGCAATGAATGCTTATATTCAAGAGCCCGATGAGACCATGGTATGACAATTTAATTTTTTTGACTTAACACGTACATTACTAATATATATTTTCATATATATAGCTGAATTATTCTTTTGTAGGTTGCTGATGGACCGACGACCCCTTCCACCAATCCTGCCAGCACTACTGACGATCATGCTGCAACGCATTCTCCGATAAAGAGGCGACGTGATGAGGATGATCCTGATAGCGTATCCGTGCAGGATGGGATGCACCTCAGGCCAGCTGCTGCATTGAAGCACACAGGTTGTGGGACACATTTGGTTCCATATACGCGTTCTCTTTTACACTTGTAGCTTATGCAAATAGTCCTTGTTACACAACTTTTTAAATGGTTCCGGCGGCCAATAATGCTCAGCACCCACTGGCTGTAAC
This sequence comes from Nicotiana glauca, assembly GCA_026770625.1. Lineage (NCBI taxonomy): Eukaryota > Viridiplantae > Streptophyta > Magnoliopsida > Solanales > Solanaceae > Nicotiana > Nicotiana glauca. The sequence goes on from MU783748.1 coordinate 107,045, forward strand.
TTCCCACTATATGTGTTTAGGTATGTAACAACATTGTATTACTTATCAACATATTTGGTTGCCCCTAAACCTGTATGTTGAAAGCACCTCATGGCATGTGAGCACGACATGTGGTAGATGGTCCATTTCCCATATGAACACAACCTGCTGGCTTCATTTACGGTGTGTATATTACTTCTCCGGTGTTGTTGTATAGCGGTGCAAACATCAAAAACACCCAGGTCATGATCATACTGTAAAAATGAATGCCAATATGCTCGCCTCCTATATTTATCAGATCTTTTCATCAGTATTAGCATAAATTCAACACCCCTTTTCATTAATTCTGATGCACCTCTATGCCTTTCAACAAACCTCTCAGCCATCTGTTTGGATGTCATCCAGACCAAGACAGTGACATGCAATCCATGTGCAGACTTCAATAACACATTAAAAGACTCTGACACATTTGTAGTCAGGGTTCCCCATCGTCTGCCACCATCAGCATGCAAGTCCACTTGTGAAGCTCACATTGCATCAACCAATTATAGGCTCTTTTATCTAACTACTGGATCGATTCCATGCGCCTCCTGAATTTGCACTATTGGTGATTAGTTGTAGCCATCCACATTAAATCATGCAAGTCCTTGTTGCGATATTTCTTCTAGAAATCGGCCTTCAAGTGCCTCACACAATAACGGTGGTATGCATAGGGTTCCTGTCATCCAGGCAAATGATCTATAGAACTTAATATACCACCATGCCGATTAGATATTAGACAAATACCTGAACGTTGTTTGACAACATGCTGCTTCAAGTGGTTCAAAAATAGCATCCATGTCTCTTGGCTTTCATTGGCACAGATGGCAAAAGCTAGTGGAAATATTTGTCCATTGACATCGGCGATCAACAACTTAATATCATACTTTCCATAGACATTAGTATCGTCTATGGAAATTACCGGACGACAATGCACAAAATCATCAATTGCTGGTTTAAATGCCCATAACACGTATCTAAATATATATTCTGATATTCCTGCACTCTGCTCAAGCTTCCATTCAACAACAATCCCGGGGTTAAAGTGTTTCAGTACGGCCATGTACCTGGGTAGAGATGCAAATGACTTATCCCAGTCACCATAAACAATTTCAAATGCGCGTTTGCGATCGAGATATGCCTTTTTTTTGGTAATAGTTCAACTATATTCCTGGTGGATGGATGTAATACACTCTTTAATCTTGTACCTAATGGACACTTCAAAGTGTGGAATCAGTTGAAGAGAAATTAAGTCAACATCGAAGTTGAAGTAATTCCCATTGAATGTGTCTATTTTACAATCGTGGGTGGCAATATATTACCCACTTTCCATAACCCTATTTCCTTCTTGGTCGCACGCAACATCTAGTGACAACCCATAAACCATCTACAACAAACAACCTTGTATACCTCCTGACTTGACTCCCATACTATCATCTCACGACACTCTCTTACGCTGTACATTTTACAAGCCCTAGTTAGGCAAGCTTTATCGGGAAAAAATATGCCCATTGCCAACACCGTTGGTCTAGATTCATCCCACATTGCTGTCCGAATTTCGTCAAGATCCCTTGTGAGGGCATCCACATCTAGCATACTTGGAAAATTATCAAGGTAGGGACTGTGCCTTAAATGAAACGGCACGTGGGACTCGTACACTCTTGGTCTAAATGGAGGTGGAACATGCTCCTTCGTCAACTCAGGTTCGACATCCTCTTCCTCCTCCTCATCACCCTTGTTAGGGAAGGTTGTGTCATCAACAGACTCATCGGCATTGTTGTTATAATCACTATTATCTTCCTGACTCTGCGCATCTGCCAATTCCCAAGTAAATACGTCATCTACGAGCAACTGAGTGAGGTTAGGACCATCAAGTTGCTCATTTTTACTGCACAAACAACAAAATAATAAGCTACTTAAATTGATAAATACTTTACATATAGCTATATTACTTCAGTTACTAGTCGTAATGGGTTAAAATTCCATAATGGACATTATCCTGCTGGTGATGACTCCCGGATGGACCACCGTGATCCAACACACCAAAACTATGCATATTCCAACTGGGCATGAGGTCATAACTTGTAAAATTTATATTTGGACGGTACCCCCTATGGAATATATGAGTGTTAATACAAATTCAATACAAAAAAAAAATAAACATAGTAACAAAAAGGAAAATTGAAGTTTACTAGTTGTCTTGTGGATTATGTAAATTATGAGAGAAATTATTTCCTCGCTCCTCCTTCGCTCATGGAGATAAGTTTATATCCAGTCAAACTCTTTCCTCCGGAACCTGTTGGGCTAAAACTGCTCCAGAATAACCACCCGATGATTGAGGGTTATCCCTGCTTTGCGCAACATCATTATTGCAGATGTCTTCAATCTTCGCGTACATTTCCAATATTTTTATCAAAATAAGTTCCCGGTATTCATCCGGAGTCCCCAAAAAATCTCTTAGAGTTTCATCATCCTCGATGTTAAATTCAGCGTAACAAGCAATCCAGTGCGGAGCCACAGAATACGGATACTTCCAGTTATTTTAGGATTCACCGAACGTTTGCTCAACCTCTTTTTATTACATAACAATGATACCAGTCTATCATACTCCATTGTAAGTGGCAACATAACATGATTCTGTGGAGATAAATTATAGCACTGAGTTATTCGCCACCACAACCTCCCCTCCCCCTCCCCCCTCCCCCCTCCAAATATAATGAAACCCTTACTTTTCGCTCTTCAGACATTATGAAAAAGCTTGAGAAATTTAACAACAAGAAAAATTTATCACGAAATTTGGAGTATTTCTGAATGATTTTTATTAAAACCTTTATCGCCTTTAAATAAACAAATGCTCAATCTGAGGGGGGGGGGTCAAATTTTTAGAAGTAAAATGCAGTTTAAAAGAATGTTTTACATATTTGAATTATTCTTATATCAGTTAAGTGCAGAAGAGTTATTGGTGGGCCTACAAACACATGTAAAACGCGGTATTAAAAGGCGTTTTACATAAAATGCGGTATTAAAAGGCGTTTTATATAAAACACAATAATGAATCACGTTTTACATATTTTATTAACTAAATTCTTTTTCCACCTAATTAATTATTTTGGGTCCAAAAAGAAATAGGAATTCTGTCGTTGCCAAAGGTAAATACACAGCCAATTAGAAAATGTTTGAAATTTACTTTTTACAGAATGCAGTACAGTTTGACCTTTAAAGTGACGAAATAGGAATTTTAAGGTGTCAGTTCCATGTGCAATTATTATGAAAAGTTTCATTTCATAATTTACCTTTTATACATGCAATTTCATATCATATCATGTTACTATTGTCCGGAGGAATCTTGTTCTTTTGCTGGCAATAATCAATCAGATTTTTCAGCTCCAGTATCTTCTTTTTTCATGCACCTTAACCCCACAAATTACATGCACGTCAAAAAGGAGGAAGAAGGGAAAAAGAATAAGATAAGGTTGATTTAACTATAAATTTGTCAGTGGATAAAATTTACTACTTTGTAACCAAAAAAAAAATTTATACTTTTCTTTACTATCACTAAACTACAATTTCAAATCTGTTAATCCAAACCAACAAGTTGAAACTGATGTTCTATTACTTATGTTACTTCAGTATTTTGTACGCTCTCTCCAATTTTGATCACTTTGAACTTCAACGTAAAATTCTACAACCCTAACTTGAAACAATATGCTGAAAAATAGAAGTGGGACAACAAATTATATTTCAAGTACTTGTTGAAGAAAAAGTTTGTGAAGTTAAGAGCGTAAAAATTGCACGGGGCGTCCTATTTCGTCACCCTCTTTTAACTCATACCTATTTTTTTAAAAGTTTTAACTTGTACCTACTTTGAAACAACTTAAGCCCCCTTTCTCCTCCTCCTCCTCCTTTTTCTTCTTCTCCTCCTTCTGCTTCTCCTCCTCCTTCTGCTTCTCCTCCTCCTTCTCCTCCTTCTTCTTCTCCTCCTCCTCCTCCTGCTTCTCTTTCTCCTCCTCTTCCTCCTCCTCCTCCTCCTCCTTCTGCTTCTTCTCCTTCTTCTCCTCCTTCTTCTTCTCCTCCTCCTCCTCTTCCTCCTCCTCCTCCTCCTCCTCTTCTGTCCATAATTATGTTTATCAGATTATTTAAAAATAAATTATAAATAATTACGTAAGGTAGCAGACAATAATTTGTGAATATTTTTACCTAATTATATTTTTTTCATGTTTATTATTTTCAAAATTTATGATTTAGATATTGTTGGCAATCTAATTATTTTATAGTAGTAATACACTATGAAAGAATAATTAAGGTGATTATTTATCTAGTATGTTAGAAAGCTTTTTCAAAAACTTCAACTTATATAGTGCTGAAGTTTTTACAAATGAACTAAATAACTTCAGCATCTTTTGTTGAAGTTTTTGAAAAAGCTTTATGACAAAGTTAATGAATCCAGAACAAAAAACTTTAGCCTATATAGTGCTGAAGTGTTTACAAGTGAACTAAATAACTTCAACATCTTCTGCTGAAGTTTTTGAAAAAGCTTATCCAGGACAAAAGAAGTTCGGCTTATTTAGTGCTGAAGTTTTTACAAATGAACTAAAGAACTTCAGCATCTTCTGCTGAAGTTTTTGAAAAAGTTTTATGACAAAACTAATGAATCCAGGACAAAAAAACTTCAGCTATTTAAGCGCTGAAGTTTTTACAAATGAAATAAATAACTTCAGCATCTTCTGTTGAAGTTCTTGAAAAAGTTATATGACAAAACTAATAAATCCAAGAGAAAAAAACTTCAGCTATTTTAGTGCTGAAATTTTTACAAATGAACTACATAACTTCAGCATCTTCTACTGAAGTTTTTGAAAAAGTTTTTTGACAAAACTAATGAATCCAAGACAAAAAAAACTTCAACTATTTTAGCGCTGAAGTTTTTACAAATAAATTAAATAACTTCAGCATCTTATCCAGGACAAAAAAACTTCAACGTATTGCCTTTGCTACTTCATGCCCGTCTACTAGAATGCTGAAGTTTTGCGTGATTTTCTTTGTTACTTCAGCCCCGTATATTGATGTTACGTGAAAAAGTGGGTACGTTTGCAATTTTTTTTTTTTTTGCAAAGAGGGCACAAGTTAAAACGTGACCCAAAAAGCGGGTATAGATGCAAATCCCCTATTAAGAACGACTTTCTTGTCGAAGGCAACATTTTTTATATACAGTCGGGCCTCTTAATAACAGCATTGCCATATAATAGTCATTCACTATAAATGCCAAACTTTTTTCGGAACCGATTATTATGTTGTGTTATAATATAAGTATGTCATATATAACAACATTTTACTATAGCAATCAAAAATATCAAAACAAACGAGGATGTTATAGAGAAATTTGACTGTGTAATAAAAATATATTATACAAGACTACAGAACTCAACATATGAGAATTTGCTCACATTGTCGGTCTCATGTTCGAATAAAAGAGGAGAGTTGTGGCTAATTCATGATAAATCTTCACAACATAGATTTTATATACTATCGGTCTAAGATTAATTTATTTAAAGAAAAAATATGAGTAGTAAGGATTCACATAACGATTCAATTATTCTGAGACAACAACGTAGTTGTGCTATATATGACAACTACGCCAAATTCTCTTATTAGTGACTAATATTAGGATATATATTTTTTCCCTCTATATTATATATCACTCCATTTTCTTAATGTGATACGGTCTAGATATGTAACTTAAGACATTATATTAGTATGACCCTTTTTAGCATAAGCATATGGTAATTAATTTCTTTTGAGTACGTTAACGGAACACACACAAAGATACACACTTTGTTTTTTTACTTTATTTTTGTATTTTCAATTTTTTGTTTTATGTTTTTTTGTTTTTCTGCACCACCTACCCACACAACCCCCCATTCTCACCTTTAAAATATTTGTCAACTTACACATTTTAAGGTAAAAATGCTTTTTTTATGTAAGATGAACATGGTTCTAAAATATGGGTCTAAGTTGGGCGGGTTGGGTTATGACCTATTGTTTAGCCATCTTGACCCAACCCATCTTAGCCCAAGTACACTTTGAGCTGGGTGAAGCAATAACCCATTTATTAACCTAACATATCTTGAACCTCTCAAATTCAGCCTAACCCGCCCATTTGACACCCCTGAATTTATGTGCATGTAATTAAATGCATTCCCTCCCTTTCAATTTATGTGAACCTATTTCTTTTTTAGTTCTTGCTAAAAAGAATAACCATTTTCCCTATTTGGAAACAATTTACCTTTATATAATGATTTATAGCCACACAAAATATATGTGTTTCATTTTACACCACAAGTTCAAAAATCTTTTATCTTTTCTTAAATTCCGTATCCAGTTAAATGAGTTCACCTAAAATGAAACGAAGGGAACATACACTATAAAGCTGCAGGGAAAGCTACCTTCCAACTACGTCTGATTGATGAATAGTATGCAAATGCTTTTTGCATGAAAGTGAGCAAAAGCCAATGCCAGTTAAGGGAATTAGATTCTAACTCCACCAACGTCTCTTCTAGCCACTTCTTTTTTTAAAAATAACTTAGTACTCTATGAACAGATCCCATCTTCAAGATATTATAAACTTCTGCCTATAACCAAACCTCTCTTCTTACATATTCCCAAATATTAAACATGTTGGTGTTAGAAGAATTCTACCTTTTGTGATTATCTGAACATAAGCAACAAAACTGGAAAAAGGAAAAGCAAAGAGATTTGTTTTAATTAGTCAATAACAGGTCGAATCATACACAGTGACAAACAAACAACATAAAAAGAAATGGAAAACAAGGGGAAAAGGGCAAGATTTATAAATTGGATAAAAAAAACGGGCTAGCATATAATGCATGAGTATATTCGATGCCTGACATGCAATTTATTTAGTGTTATTAGTATATATAAATCAGAGTTAATTAGCTAAAAGCATGTATGAAATGAAAGGCCATGCATTTGAGATTTGACATTCTACACTTTAACAGAATATTACACATTACGTATATACCAAATTCAACAATGCACGTGCATGATCAAAATTCTAATGTTTTTTTCAATATTTTCTGATACATTTGATCTGGAATTTAAATCAAATATTATATTGTCAGACCTCTCTATATATAACAACATTCTTACAAAACAGTCATTCTTTATAAAAGTCAAGTTTTTCTTAGAACCGATTGTTATTTTATGTTATAATATATGTCCTCTATAATAGTAATTTACTATAATATTCAAAAAATATCGGAACAAACATAAATGTTAGAGAGAGAGAGAGTAATAGTAATTAACTGTTTCTTTTAGTGAAAGAATTCCTAGTACTTTAATTTATTGTATAATGTGAAACTCTTTGTGCACAAACATATCCACTGCTTTCAGACTTTATTCACGTACATAACCATCATTTTCAGTTTTTCACCTTCCTTTCCATAATTACTACCCAGGAAAGAAAGAGAGGGTGAGAAAGAAAAAACATAGCTAAAAACCCCACACCCAATGGTATGAAAAAGCATGTCAAAAAAAATCTGCCATACGAATTCGTGGCTGATATTACGATAGAATATTACTAGTATAATTGAGAAAACATCATCTTAGAATAAACAAGAGGAATATTACTAGTAGAATTGAAATAAAAAACAATACTTTAGCACTAAATTAATAAAGGAGGGATATGAGAATGAAAAGTGGGCTAGGAGATAGGGTCAAATGTGGCAGCTAGGTCTAGATATAATTAAAATAAAATAGAGACCACAAGAATCTAATGAAAGTGAAAGATTGAAAGAAGACTGCATCTCTTGTCGTTAGCTTTAGAGGCTAACAAGGACCCTCTCTCCCATTTCTTTCATTGCTTTTTTCCACCAGCTCATATCAATACAAACACCATAACCCCATTATCTCTTCTCACTTTTTCCTTAACGCGTTTGCATGTTTTCCTAGTTTTCATGGATTAGGGTTTTCTTTAACTTTATTTTCTATTTTATTTATTGTGTTTTTCTCCCAAACTTTAGACAACGCTCACCTTATGAGTTTCATGGTATAGAGTTAGATTCATCCCAATCAGAAGCGGATTCAGAATTTTAATGCTATGGATTTGGCCTTTACGATTTTTAATATTGAAAGAGTTATATTTTTAAAATTATGAATTCATACCCACTATACATGAAATTTTAGTGAATTTTTACACGAAATTTATACTTCGTATTGATAATGGGTTTAGATGAATCCGGTCTATAATACTACATACGCCTATGATGAAAATCATAATTTACCAGATCAATAATGGACTTCTTGTTGGAGACTTTAAGTCATTTGGCTTTAAAGTAGAAGAAGTGTGAATTGGAAATGGAGGGAAATAAAATGGAGGGAAAATAAAAATTTGAAGAAGTGAATTTTGTCTTGCACTTTGTCCCTCATTGGTGAGGGACAACCACATTTGTGTGCTTATATATAGAATCACTTCTTAAAGCT
>MU783748.1:120471-144336 GCA_026770625.1 Nicotiana glauca
ATTGCCACTGTTGCAGGAAGGTTTATTCCGTTTTATCCTGGGAGGGTTTAATCCATTACCTTGGCAACGTGTAAGGGGGTTAAAATTCCTTAAGGACACACAAGGAAATTGTGGACTCGGAAATTTCTCATTCTTCTACCTTTCTTTATTTTCTAACATTTTATTTTTAACACAGCGTCGCCAACACTTCTATCTCGTATTACCATGCTCTAGATGTCCAGTCAGGAACGTACAAGAGGTGTTGAGTTCCCATTTCGGTGACTGATGAGTTATTTGGACTCCCTATATCATTTTGAACAATTACCTCATGAGCTAACTTTTGAGTTTAAGTTATACTTAATATCCATTTTTGTTGACCTGAGCAGTTTTGATTTTGATGATTTACAAAGGAATAAATGCATGAACCAGGTCCATGGACAGTGTACATAGGTGACAGACAGAATCAAGAAAAAGGCATGCACATGAAAGGGATAAGTATAAGTGGTTATTTATGATAATTCCTAAACGAAAAGATTGCATATTTGATAAGGAGCATGACTCCTGACTTAAAGAGAACTCTATCCAAGACAAGGGAAGAGTTAGAAGTTGAAGTTGACTAGAACTCTTCCACCAAGGAAGAGTAAAGATTAGAAATATAGTTAATCTTTATTTACCAATTCTATATATATCAGTTGTGTTCTCTTTTACGGGTGATGCACACATACTGAAGTTAAGCACGAATTGAGAGCAAAATAGCAAGGCATTTTTGCAAGCAATTCTTGTGAGATTTAAGAGTGCGATCCTGAAGCTACACGAACCAGATTGGAGAACCAGTTTCATAAAGAATTTTATGTGTCTTTCTTTATTTCTAGTTCAAAGTGTAGTAGGCATTTTGAGTTGTACCTTTCAGCTTTCTCAGAAGCAAACTGTACTAGGTACCTGAGTTGTATTATTCAAGTTAGAGTTAACTTGACGTAGGCGCAACAGCCTGTTGCGTGTTGCTATAAGGGTTAGAGTTAATCCTTAGGTTTGAAAAAGGTCGTAAACTCGAGTTGTTCAAGTTAGAGTTAACTTGAAGTAGTTGCAACAGCTCGTGACAAGTTGCTATAAGGGTTAGAGTTAATCCTTGGGTTTGCAAGAGTTTGTAAACATTGTTGTTGGCTCAGAGTTGTAGTGAAGTGTTTGGAGAAAATCCTACTGGGTAGTGGATCGTGGTTTTTTCACCTTTTGAGCCGGGTATTTTTTACGTAAAAATCCTTATGTTCTTTAATTTCTGCATTTATTATTCCGCAACAATAGTATAAGGAACAAATAGAAAAACCAGGTCCTATAATCTGTGCATGCGAAAAATTGGACGGCATACAAATCACCCCCTCTTGTGTGGTATTGAAGTATAAAATATCAATTGGTATCAAAGCAGGTTATCCTTGAAGAGGTTAACACCTTAGAAAAATATCAAGATGAGTTCACTACTTGGAAATTGTAAAGAGTAATCCACCACTAGTCCACTATTATTCAATGATCGCTACTATTCTTAGTGGAAGGAGAGGAGAAGAGATCACTTGCAGATGACTGATGGATGCTTCAAATATGGTAAATGGAACCACATGATCAAGAACTATCCTATGTGGGAAGTCGAGTGGAAAAAGAAAAAATTTGAAAGAAGGAACAAATTCATGACAAGAAGAACTACAACAAAAGGTCATCCAAAGCAATGGTTGCTACTTGGATAGATAGTTCAGATGAGGACACTGATGATAATGCCGAATGAGCTCTTATATCAATGCGAGAATCTGAAGATGAACCTAAGGAAGAATATGAGATAAGTTTTCTGGACCTTAAGGATAAAATTAAACTCCTTTCTAGAATAGACTATCAGAATTGCTGCTAACTTTAATTGATGAATCTAAGAATATTAGTCATGAAAAAGAACAATTGTCAAAAGAGTGTAACTTTTTAAAAGCAGAATGCAAAACTTGGAAATAAACATTTGTAAAACTGAAATGGAAAATACTGCTTCGAAGAACCAGGTTCATGTACTGGATACAACTATCTTAGAACTTAGATCTAAAAATCTGAAATTGAAGTTAGGAACAGGTAAACAAATAGCTAGTGACACACAACTCTCACTAGAAAAGGATATAGAAAAGGTAAAAAATGAGATTTATAAAAGGAATGAACTGGTAAGATTCCTGAAGGAGGACTTGACTAAGGTTGAGCATGAGTTAGATAGAGCATGTAAATGGAACATGTCCTCTGATGCACTTTAATGGCTACAAGAACATCATAGTAGCAATAGTAGGGGACTTGACTTTGGAAACTCTGCACCTAAGTGGGATCCCAAAAGCAAGTACCTCACACTCCCTGAGAATAAAATTTGCACACATTGTGGTACCATTGGTCACTATACGAGTGTGCGTTGCAAAAGAAAAGGCAAGTCAAAAGAACAAAAACTTTGTACTAGGAAAAAATAGGCTGCCAAGTTGGGCTAAAAAGAATTTGATTTATCTTTTTGCCTATAGAAGGAGACCCAAACTAGTTTGGGTTCATAATACTAACCCCTGATTTCCTTTTGCAAGTCCAAGTGTAGGGCAGCAGCCAAATATGGCACATGGATAGTTGGTGCTCAAAGCATACGACGGGAACTAAGAACCAGTTCCTTTCACTTGAGAACCTTAAAGGAGGTAATGTCTCCTTTGAAAATGGAAAGAAAGGTGAGATCATTGGGGTTGGAAAGGTAGGTAAGTTTGACTATCACTCTAATGAGAATGTCTACTTGGTAGATGGATTGAAATACAACATAATAAATGTATCACAACTGTGTGATAGAGGTAACATGGTAGATTTCACCTCTAAAAAATGTTGGTGATAAATCTTACCACATACAAAATAGTTATGTAGGAAAAATGAATGAATATCATATTGTAGTGGATATGACCACACTGTCAGATAATGAACTCACTTGCTTAAGTGTGTTGGACAATGACCCCCTCCTTTGACACAAGAGACTTGGACACGCAAGTCTAAGTCAATTCAAAAAACTACTCTCCAAGGACTTGGTGATAGGGATGTCTAACATTAAGTTCAAAAAAGACAGTTTTGTGAGGCTTGCACAAGGGGAAAGCAGGTAAGATCCTCTTTTAAAAGCAAAAAAATGGTAAGCACCACCAGGATGATAGGAATTGGTCTATATAGATCTTTGTGGTCTAATGATAACATTAAGTAGAGGTGGTAAGAGATATATGATGTTGTTGATGATTATTCTAGGTTTACTTGGACATTATTTTTAACATCTAAAGATGAATCATTTGGCATGTTTACTTCTTTTGTTAGAAAAACTCAGAAACAACTAGGTAATCAACTTGCATCAATTAGGTTTGATCATGGTACTGAATTTGAGAATGCTAAATTTGCTGAATTTATTGATAAGCATGGCATATATCATATTTTTTCTGCTCCTTGGACTCCATAACAAAATGGAATAGTTGAAATAAAGAATAGGACACTTAAAGATATAGCTAGGACTATGCCTTTTTCTATTAAACTGCCCCATAGTTTCTGGGCAGAAGCTATGAGCACTGCATGCTACAGCATAAATAGGTGTATGACTAGACCTCTTATAGAGAAGACTCCCAATGAGTTAAATAAAGGGAGAAAGCCAAACATATCCCATCTTAGGGCATTTGGAAGCAAGTGCTTTGTGCATAATAATGATAAAGACTTCCTAGGTAAGTTTGATCCCAGAAGTGATGAGGGAGTATTCTGCACATAGTAAAACTTATAAGATTTATAACAAAAGAAATATGTGTGTAGAAGAAAGTATACATGTGGTTTTTGATGAAAATAACATTATTTGTGAGAGGCAGGAACATGATGATGAGGCCATTGGGCTGGTAAGAAACTCAAATGAAACCACATCCCAGACTGAAGCTGCACTAGAGGAAGGAACATAAGATGGAATAGGTCCTTCCACCTAGGGAAACATGACAGGGGAATAGAACAAAAAGGAACCGATCATTAAACCTTGAGGGAACCTATCCATGAACATGTTCCTCCGCAACAAAATATTAAAGGAACGTCTAGAGGAAACCAGTTGGTTGTAAGACCCTACTAGTATCAAAGTTCTCATCCCATTGAGAACATAATTACTGATCCAACCTCTGGAATCAAAACCAGAACTTCATTGAAGAATCTTGTGCTTTTGATGCTTTCTTATCTCTTATTGAACCTAAAAATGTTGCTGATGATTTACAAGATGCAGACTGGTGAACTCAATGCAAGATGAACTCAACCAATTTGAGAGAAGTCAAGTTTGGCATCTGGTACCAAGACCCAAGGACATATCAGTAATTGGCACAAAATGGGTCTTCAGAACAAACTTGATGAAGATGGAATAGTTACAATGAACAAGGCAAGATTGGTAGTTCAAGAATATAGTCAAGATGAGGGCATAGACTATGATGAAACCTTTGCTCCAGTTAAAAGGTTGGAAGCAATAAGACTCCTTATAGCCTTTGTTGCTTACATAGAATTTACTCTCCATCAGATGGATCTCAAGAGTGCCTTCCTAAATGGATATCTAAAGGAAGAAGTGTTTGTCAAGCAACATCCAGGCTCTGAAAGCAAGGAATGTCCCAACCATGTGTACAAACTTGATAAAGCACTTTATGGACTCAAGCAGGATCCAAGAGAATGGTATGAAAGATTATCAAAATTCCTGCTTGAGCATGGCTACAAGAGAGGTAAAATTGATAATACTTTATTCTTGAAAGAAAAAGGTACAGATCTCTTGGTAGTTCAGATATATCTTGATGATATAATCTTTGGAGCAACTGCTAATAAGTTAAGTAATGAATTTGCTAAGCTAATGGGGAGTGAATTTGAAATGAGCATGATGGGTGAGCTTAGTTCTTTTTAGGCTTATAAATTGAATAAAATTCAAATGGAACTATGATCCATCAGCAGAAGTATGTAAAAGAGTTTCTTAAGAGGTTTAAAATGGAATGTTCCAAAGAAACTGACACTCTTATTGCAACAACTACAAAGTTGGATATAGATGAACCTGGTTCTTCTATTGATCAAAAGTTGTATAGGGGAATGATTGACTCATTGTTGTATCTCACTGCTAGCAAATCTGACATTGTTTTTAATGTAGTCATTTGTGCTATATTTCAAGCAAATCCAAAGGAATCTCACTTGACTGTTGTCAAGAGGATCTTGAGATACCTAAAAGGCACTACTGGCCTTTGTCTATAGTATCCAAAAGGCAGTAATTTTGACTTAGTGGGATATACCGATGCTGATTATGCAGGTTTCTTGTGGATAGAAAGAGCACATCAGGTATGGCACACTTACTTGGCTCGTGTCTAGTGTCTTGGGCCACCAAAAGGTAAAACTTTGTGGCCTTGTCTACTGTTGAAGCTAAGTATGTTGCTGCTGCCTCATGTTGTGCTTAATTGTTATGGATCAAACAATAATTAATGGACTTTGGAATTGATGTAGGTTGTATTTCCATATTTTGTGATAACGCCAATGCAATTAGTATGACAAAGAATCCGGTTCATCACAAAAGAACTAAGCACATTGATGTTGGGCATTGTTTTTTTAGTGATAACTTTGAAAAGGGTTTGATCACTATGAAATTTTGTGCTACTAATAAGCAAATAATTGACATCTCTACAAAAGATGTGAGTAAATATCACTTTTAAAGGAACAAGTTAGAATTAGGGATGATTAAGATTACCTAAAAGTAACTGATTCTAACTCAATGATTGGTTAGATATTTGTGAATTTTGTAAATAATCAGATTAGGTATTGCTCAATCTCATACTTTTATTAGTATACTCTTGTGCTATGTGCTAAAATATCTCACTGATGTCTAATGATATTATCCTTATTTTCTTGAAAAAAATCAGTCTTACACAAGAGAACTTTCAGTGAAGAACCCGGTTCATCGAGCTTATAAGGTATGTATTCTACACTCTGCATAATTTAAAATAACTACCTATGGATCATGAAATGAAAAGAGTCTCACTTTATCCCAAACTACTTGTGAACCAATTAGCTACAGATGAACTTGTAACGACCCGGCCGGTCATTTTTGGAATTTACGCCCCGATTCCCTTTTAACTGCTTCCTCTAAGTTCATTTCTGCTATTTTGGTTTTCCGGGACGTTCGTTGTTAGGATTCGGAGTGTTTTGGAAACTTAGTCCCTAAATGAGAGCTTAAGAGTTGAAAAATAGCCCGTAATCGGAACAATGTGAACACGGTCTCGGAATGGAAATCTGATGGTCCGTTAGCTCCGTTAGGCAATTTCGGGGTTGGGAGCGTGTTCGAAATTTAATTTGGAAGTCCGTAGCTCATTTAGGCTTGAAATGCCGAAGTTTGTATTTTTGAAGTTTCCGGTCCGGTAGTGAGTTTTTTATCCGAGGGTCAGAATGGAATTCCGAAAGTTGCAATAGCTCCGTCATGTCATTTGGGATGTGTGTGCAAAATATTAGGTCATTCGGACGTGTTTTGGTTAGGTTTTTTATCGAAAGCGTATTTGGAAGAAATTTGAAGTTCTTAGGCTTGAATCATTGATTAAATCGGGTTTCTGGTGTTGTTTTAGGTGTTTTAAGGATTGGTACAAGTTCGAATAAGGTATTAGGTGGTATTGATGTTTTTGGTTGAGGTCCCGGGGGCCTCGGGATGATTTCGGGTGCTTGGCGGAAGAATTTGGAGTTGAATGAATTGCTGAAGGCTTCTGTCTTCTGTAATAACTGCACCTGCTGTTTGGGTTCCGCAGGTGCGGAGCCGCATAAGCGGCTGGGCCATCGCAGATGCAAGTTTTGGGCTTCGTCAGTTTTTTCACAGGTGCGGACGTTTTACCGCATATGTGGTTACGCACCTGCGAGTTTCCCATCGCAAATGCGGCCCCTGAGCCCTTTAATGAAAATCGTAGAAGCGGCTTTGATTCTGCAGAAGCGGTCCCTTGTCCGCAGAAGTGGTCCCTTGTCTGCAGAAGCGGAAATGCCTGAACAGAAATAGTAAATTTGAGGGTTAAGTTTCAAAAGTTGGAAAATCAAATTTGAGCTCAGGAGAGGGCGATTTTGAGAGGTTTTGAAGAGGAGATTATTGGGTAACGTTTATTTGATCCCTTCTAGTTATATTTCATCATTTTGTAGTTAAATCCATCATTAAAATTCGAATTGAGGATCAAAAAGTTGGATAATTTGGGTAAAACTTCATTGGCTAAACTATTGAGTTTTGAGTGGGCATTCAACCTCCGATTTGGGAGATTTTTATATGGTTAGACTCGTGAGAGTACAAGGGTTCTAAAAATGTGAAAATTATTCGATTCTGAGGTGTTGGCATGATGGGAGTTTTGGTCATTTTACCTATTTTCGCGCTTTAGCTTTAAATTTCATAGTGCAACCAGCTGTTTGCGATGTTATTTATAATGTGTAATTGAATTGAATAGATTTGGGCCATTTGGAGTCGGATACCCGGGGCAAAGTTGTGATTTCTAGTTGATTTTGGAGTCGATTCGAGGTAAGTGGCTTGTCTAACCTTGTGTGGGGGACCTTTCCCCTTAGGACATGATCTTTGAATATTTGAATGCCTCTTACATGAGGTGACGAGTGCGTACTTGAGCTAATTATTGTAAACCCGTTTCTACTTGAAGTATTTAAATTGAGATTTCCTGTTTACTTGTTCATTTTAGACTGTAAGTTTAAAGCTGTGCTAGCTTAGAGATGCATGTTTAGCTGACTTACTTGCTTAATTGTTTAACTATACTATTTGTACTCTGTGAAGCATGTTAGGCTAGAATTCATGATTACTTGTACTGATATTAGCATTTATTCTGCGATTATGAGTTGTTGTTGTTGTGTGTTTAATTTGGGACTATGGAACGGCTTCCCGGGAGTTCCCCCTGTACTTGATATATTCTGGATTGAGGGAGAGGGATACCAAGAGATCCCTGGCACATGTATTTCTATATATATTAGGATACCAAGAGATCCCCGGCTTAATTATTGAGGATACCAAGAGATCCTCGGGATACCAAGAGATCCCCAGTGTATATGATGAGGATACTAAGAGATCCTCGGGATACCAAGAGATCCCCAGTATATATGATGAGGATACATTGAGATCCTCGGGATACCAAGAGATCCCTGGTGCATATGATGAGGATACCAAGAGATCCTCGGGATACCAAGAGATCCCTGGTGCATATGATGAGGATACCAAGAGATCCTCGGGATACCAAGAGATCCCCGGCCATTATTCCTTGTTGAGAGCAGTATTCCTTGTATTGTTACCTTTGCTTTCTATTACTATCCTTCCTTATTTATCTGGTTTGGATCCTCGCTGGAAACTTTATTTAAACTGTTTCCATTATCTTATTATTTATTATGTTATATCTCAGTAGGGCCCTGACCTTCCTCGTCACTAGCCGACCAAGGTTAGGCTTGGCACTTACTGAGTACCGTTGTGGTGTACTCATGTCCTTTCTGCGCATGTTTTTCGTGTGCAGATCCAGGTTCCTCCACCCAAGCATACTATCATCGAGGTGGAGAGATCTAGTGGAGACTTCCAGGTATATCTGCCGCGTCCGCAGACCAGGAGTCTCTACTCTATTCCAGCTTGTGTTTCCCGTGAGTTTCCAGGTTTTGCGATTGAGTTGTAGACTTCCGCTTTTATTTCGAGTTGTATAGGCCGAGCGGCCTTATATGTAGCTATTATTTTACATATGTTTAGTTTCAATTAATTATTTTCGCGAATTATATTGGATTTCCGCATTGTTAGGCTTACCTAGCTGTAGGAAGTAGGTGCCCTCACGACATGTTCATGGAGGGTGAACTGGGGTCGTGACAAGTTGGTATCAGAGCTCTAGGTCCATAGGAGTCATAGAACACAGGCCGGTTTATTAGAGTCTCTCTGATCGGTACGGAGTCGTCTGTACTTATCTACGAGAGGCTATGTAACTTTTTAGGAAAAATCTTCATTTCATTTGAATTCCTTGTCGTGCGATATTTTTGACATCAATTCTAAACTTCTGTCTTCTATTCTCTCACAGATGGTGAGGACACGTGCTACACGAGATGACCAGGCACCCGTGCCCCCTACTGCAGCCGTCAGAGGCCAGGGCTGGGGTAGAGGTCGAGAATGCGCACGTGGTGCAGCCAGAGCACCTGCGCGAGCTGCCGCCGAGGTACCGCCAATAGATCCAGCCGGAGCCCAGGCACCTGGCACATCTACTACTTCCACTACTACTCTAGTACTGCAGGAGACTTTGGCTCAGTGCATGGGCATGTACACCACCTTAGCTCAGGCAGGGTTGCTTCCCATTGCCGCAGCCACATCCCAGGCCGGGGTAGGAGCACAGACTCCCACCGTCCGAACTCTTGATCAGCGAGTGCAGGTTGAGCAGGCTCCGAAGATTTTTCCCACACCGTCTGTTGTGCCAGTTCAGCCCGAGGATGGGTCAGCTGCTTCAGAGGACGAGCATCGGAGACTTGAGAGGTTCAAGAAGTATGATCCCCCAATGTTCAGTGGATTAGCATCATACGATGCCTTGGGATTTCTAGAGGAGTGTCACCGTATTCTTCGCACTATGGGCATAGTGGAGTCCAGCGGGGTTTCTTTCACTGCTTTCCAGCTTCGGGGAGCCGCCTATGATTGGTAGCACACTTATGAGATAGACAGTCCAGTCGAGGCTGCTTCACTGACTTGGACCCAGTTCTCGGAGATGTTTATGAAAGAGTTTGTCCCCCTGAGTCTCAGAGACGCATGGCGTGCAGAGTTTGAGCATTTGCGCCAGGGTGCTAGACAGTTTCGGAGTATGATATCCGTAATACCAGTTTGGCCAGGCATGCACTAGCTTTGGTTGCTACAGTTCGGGAGAGAGTTCGCAGGTTTATTGAGGGTCTTATTCCACCCATCAGATCTAGCATGGCTCGAGAGTTGGAGATGGACATTCCTTATCAGCAGGTAGTGAGCATTGCTAGGAGGATTAAGGGTATGCTCGCCAGGGAGCGAGGGGAGAGGGAGGCCAAGAGGTCTCGAGAGTCGGGCCACTACTCTGGTGCCCGTACCCCAACGGCAAATTGACATGGTAGGGGTTTTGTGGGTCTCCCCGTTCATTCAGCTCTTCCAGCAGCCAGCAGTGCTCCAGTTTTGCCTATACCTCAGGAGCCTTACTATGCACCTCCAGTTTCCAGCGCACCTCCTACGCGGGGTACTTTCGGAGGTTAGTCTAGCAGACCTGACCCTTGCCAGTCATAACCACCATGTCCTTCCAGAGCTTGTTTTGAGTGTGGCGACACACGTCATGTGGTGAGGGATTGCCCTAGACTTGGGAGCAGTGCACCTCCACAAACTACTCAGCCACAACGTGCTCCTCAGAGTTCTCAGACCATGATCACAGCTCCCGCTACTACCCCATTTGCCCAGCCAGCTAGGGGCGGAGGTCGGGGAGGTAGAGGTCGCTCTCTCTCGAGAGGCCAGGCCAGATATTATGATATTCCTGCTCGCATCGAGGCTGTTACCTCTGATTCTGTCATTACAGGTTCTGGTTAGTCGCAGAGAGGCATCAGTTCTGTTCGATCCAGGCTCTACCTATTCTTATGTGTATTCTTATTTTACTCCATATTTGGGTATAGCCCGAGAATCAATAAGTTCTCCTATTTATGTTTCTACTCCCGTGGGAGATTCTCTTATTGTGGACCGCGTTTATCGGTCGTGTTTGGTTACTATTTGTGGTTTTGAGACCAGAGCGAATTTATTATTACTCGGTATGGTTGACTTTGATATTATTCTGTGCATGTACTGGTTGTCGGCCTATCATGCTATTCTTGATTGTCACGCCAAGACTATGACGCTGGCTATGCCAGGTATTCCGCGTATTGAGTAGAGTGGTACCTTAGATCACACTCCCAGTAGATTTATCTCTTTTCTTAAAGCTCAGCGTATGGTTGAGAAGGGGTGCACCACGTATTTAGCTTATATGAGAGATGTCAGTGCTGACACCCCTTCTGTTGATTCTGTCCTAGTGGTACGGGATTATCCTAATGTGTTTCCAGCTGATCTTCCGGGTATGCCACTTGATATAGACATTGATTTTGGTATTGATTTGTTGCCGGGCACTCAGCCCATTTCCATTCCTCTGTATCGTATGGCTCTTCCTAAGTTAAAGGATCAGTTACATGAATTGTTTGATAAGGGTTTTATTCGACCTAGTGTTTCACCGTGGGGTGCTCCTATCTTGTTTTTGAAGAAAAAGGATAGTTCTATGCGTATGTGTATCGATTATCGTCAGTTGAACAAGGTTATAATGAAGAACCGTTATCCTTTGCCTCGTGTTGATGATCTATTTGACCAGCTTCAGGGCGCAGATGTGTTTTCTAAGATTGATTTGCGCTCAGGTTATCACCAGTTGAAGATTCGGGAGCCGGATATTCCGAAGATTGCTTTCAGGACTCGATATGGCCATTACGAGTTCCTTGTTATGTCATTTGGGCTGACCAATGCCCCAGCAGCTTTTATGCATTTGATGCATAGTGTATTCAGGCCATATCTCTACTCATTCGTCATTGTTTTCATAGATGATATTCTTGTATACTCGCGGAGTAGGGAAGATCATGAGCAGCACCTGAGGACAGTGCTTCGGACCCTGAGAGAGAAGAAATTATATGCAAAGTTCTCAAAATATGAGTTTTGGTTGAGTTCTGTGGCATTCCCAGGCCACGTGGTATCGAGTGAGGGCATTCGGGTGGATCCGAAGAAGGTGGAGGCCGTGTAGAGTTGGCCCAGGCCCTCCTCCGCTACAGAGATTCGTAATTTCCTTGGCTTGGCGGGTTATTACCATTGTTTTGTGGAGGGGTTTTCATCGATTGCAGCCCCTATGACTAGATTGACCCAGAATGGTGCTCCATTTCAGTGGACGGATGAGTGTGAGGCGAGCTTTCAGAAGCTCAAGACAGCTTTGACTTCAGCCCTTATTCTAATATTGCCTACTAGTTCGGGGTCCTATACAGTTTATTGTGATGCCTCACGGGTTGGACTTGAAGCGGTGTTGATGCAGAACTGTAGGGTGATTGCCTACGCGTCCAGACAGTTAAAGATACATGATAAAAATTACCCTGTCCATGACCTTTAGTTAGTTGCTATTGTTCATGCCTTGAAGATCTGGCGTCATTATTTGTACGGCTTGTCTTGTGAGATTTACATGGATCATCCGAGTTTACAGCACTTGTTCAAGCAAAAAGATCTAAACTTGCGCCAGAGGAGGTTGTTGGAGTTACTGAAGGATTATGATATTACTATTCTATATCACCCTGGAAAGGCCAATATGGTGGCGGATGCCTTGAGTCGCCGAGCGGAGAGTTTGGGTAGTTTGGCATATTTACCAGCTTCAGAGAGGCCTATGGCGATGGATGTTCAGGCCTTAGACAGTCAGTTCGTGAGATTGGATCTTTCGGAGCCCAGTCGGGTTGTAGCCTATGTGGTCTCCCGGTCTTCCCTATTTGATCGTATCTGGGAGCGGCAGTATGATGACCCTCATTTGCTTGTCCTTCAGGACAAGGTTCAACATGGAGATGCCCGAGATGTGACCATTGGAGATGACGGGGTATTGAGGATGCATGGCCGGATTTGTGTGTCCAATGTTGATGGTCTTTGAGAGTTGATTCTAGTAGAGGCCCATAGTTCGCGATATTCCATCCATACGGGTGCCGCGAAGATGTATCAGGACTTGAGGCAACACTATTGGTGGAGGCGGATGAAGAAAGATATAATTGGTTATGTGTCTAGATGCCTCAACTGCCAGCAGGTGAAGTATGAGCACCAGCGCCCGGGTGGGTTGCTTCAGCAGATAGAGATTTCGGAGTGGAAATGGGAGCGCATCACCATGGATTTTGTATCTGGACTCCCACAGACCTTGAAGAAGTTTGATGCCATCTGGGTCATTATGGATCGATTGACCAAGTCTACTCATTTCATTCCAGTGTGTACCACCTATTCATCGGAGCGGTTGGCGGAGATTTATATCTGGGAGATTGTCCGTCTGCATGGTATTATAGTCTCTATTATTTTGGATAGAGGTACTCAGTTTACATTGTGGTTCTGGAGAGCTGTGCAGTAGGAGTTAGGTACTCGGGTGGAGTTGAGCACCGCATTTCACCCCCAGACAGACGGACAGTCCGAGCGCACTACTCAGATTCTTGAGGATATGCTCCGTCTGTATGTGATTGAGTTTGGAGGGTCTTGGGATCAGTTCTTGCCGTTGGTAGAGTTTGCTTACAATAACAGTTATCAGTCCAGCATTCAGATGGCGCCGTATGAGGCTTTATATGGTAGGAGGTGTAGATCTCCGGTTAGATGGTTTGAGCCGGGGGAGGCTCGGCTGTTAGGTATGGATTTGGTTCAGGAGGCCTTGGACAAAGTCAAGATTATTCAGGATAGGCTTCGTTCAGCTCACTCTAGGCAGAAAAGTTATACAGATCGCAAGGTTTGAGATGTGGCATACATGGTTGGTGAGCAGGTATTTCTCCGAGTATCGCCCATGAAGGGCGTGATGAGATTCGGGAAGAAGGGCAAGCTTAGCCCTAGGTACATTGGTCCATTTGAGATTCTTGACCGAGTGGGAGAGATGACATATAGACTCGCATTGCCGCCTAGCTTATCAGCCGTGCATCCATTATTTCATGTTTCGATGGTCCGGAGGTATCACGGCTACCCGTCGCCCGTGTTGGAATTCAGTTCAGTCCAGTTGGACAAGGATCTGTCTTATGTTGAGGAGCCAGTGGCTATATTGGACAAGCAGATTAGAAATTTGAGGTCGAAAAACATTGCTTCAGTACAGGTTCAGTGGCGGGGCCAGCCAGTCGAGGACGCGACTTGGGAGACCGAGCGGGATATGCGCAGCCGATACCCTCATCTTTTCACTACTTCCGGTATGTTCTCTATGCTCGTTCAAGGACGAACGAATATTTAAGTGTAGGAGAATGTAATGACCCGGCCGGTCATTTTTGAAATTTACACCCCGATCCCCCATTAACTGCTTCCCCTAAGTTCATTTCTGCTATTTTGGTTTGCCGGGACATTCGGTGTTAGGATTCAGAGTGTTTTGGGACAATTAGTCCCTAAATGAGAGCTTAAGAGTTGAAAAATAGTCCATAATCGGAACAGTGTGAAGACGACCTCGGAATGGAAATCTGATGGTTCTGTTAGCTCCGTTAGGTGATTTCGGGGCTGGGAGCGTGTTCGGAATGTATTTTGGAAGTCCGTAGCTCATTTAGGCTTGAAATGCTAAAGTTTGTATTTTTGAAGTTTCCGGTCCGGTAGTGAGTTTTTTATCCGAGGGTCGGAATTCGGAAGTTGCAGTAGCTCCGCCATGTCATTTGGGATGTGTGTGCAAAATTTCAGGTCATTCAGACGTGTTTTGGTTAGGTTTTTGATCGAAAGCGTATTTGGAATAAATTTGAAGTTCTTAGGCTTGATCATTGATTAAATCGGGCTTCCCGTGTTGTTTTAGGTATTTTAAGGATTGGTACAAATTCGAATAAGGTATTAGGTGGTATTGATGCTTTTGGTTGAGGTCCCGGGGGCCTCAGGATGATTTCGGGTGGTTTGCGGAAGAATTTGGAGTTGAATGAATTGCTGAAAGCTTCTCTGTCTTCTATCATAACCGCACCTGCGGTTTGGGTTCCGTAGGTGCGGAGCCGCATAAGTGGTTGGGCCATCGCAGATATGGGTTTTGGGCTTCTTTAATTTTTTCGCAGGTGCGGACGTTTTACCGCAGATGCGGTTACGCACCTGCGAGTTTCCCATCGCAGATGCGGCCCCTGAGCCCTTTAATGAAAACCGCAGAAGCGGATTTAATTCCGCAGAAGCGGTCCCTGGTCCGCAGAAGCGGAAATGCCTGAACAAAAATAGTAAATTCGAGGGTTATGTTTCAAAAGTTGGAAAATCAAATTGGAGCTCGGGAGAGGGCGAGTTTGAGAGGGTTTTGAAGAGGAGATTATTGGGTAACATTTCTTTGATCCCTTTTAGTTATATTTTATCATTTTGTAGTTAAATCCATCATTAAAATTCGAATTAAGGATCAAAAAATTGGATAATTTAGGTAAAACTTCATTGGCTAAACTATTGAGTTTTGAGTGGGCATTCAACCTCTGATTTGGGAGGTTTTTATATGGTTAGACTCGTGAGAGTACGAGGGTTCTAAAAATGTGACAATTATTTGATTCCGAGACATTGGCCTGAGGGGCATTTTGTTCATTTTACCTATTTTCGCGCCCTATCTTTAAATTTCATAGTGGAACCAGTTGTTTGCGATGTTATTTATAATGTGTAATTGAATTGAATAGATTTGGGCCATTTGGAGTCGGATACTCGTGGCAAAGGCGTGATTTCTAGTTGATTTTGGAGCCGATTCGAGGTAAGTGGCTTGTCTAACCTTGTGTGGGGGACCTTTCCTCTTAGGACATGATCTTTAAATGGAAAGCGTTCTAACATTGTGATTGATGTTGAGCTGAGCTAAAACAGGTTCCACGCTTTTGAAAAGCACAGAGTTTGTCATCATCAAAAAGGAGGAATTTGTTAACCTAAGCAGTTTTAGTTTTGATGATTGATAAAGGAACATATGCATGAACCAGGTCATAGACAATATACACAGGTGACAGATAGAATCAAGAAAAAGGCATGCACATGAAAGGGATAAGTATAAGTGATTATTTCTGATAATCCGTGAACGAAAAGGTTGCATATTTGATAAGGAGCATGAATCATTACTTGAAGAGAATTCTATCCAAGATAAGAGAAGAGTTATAAGTTGAAGTTGACTAGAACTCTTCCACCATGGAAGAGTAA
This sequence comes from Nicotiana glauca, assembly GCA_026770625.1. Taxonomy (NCBI): domain Eukaryota; kingdom Viridiplantae; phylum Streptophyta; class Magnoliopsida; order Solanales; family Solanaceae; genus Nicotiana; species Nicotiana glauca. Next base: position 136,310 of record MU783748.1, read on the forward strand.
AGCATTAGAACTCTAGGTAATCTTTATTTACTAACTCTATATATATCAGCCATGTTCTCTTTACAGGTGATTCACATATACTGAAGTTGCACGAATTGAGAGCAAAATAGCAAGGCATTTTGCAAGAAATTCTTGTGAGATTTAGGAGTGCGATCCTGAAGCTACATGAACCAAATTGAAGAACCAGTTCCTTAAAGAATTTTGTGTATCTTTCTTTATTTCTAGTTCAAAGTGTAGTAGACTTTTTGAGTTGTACCTTTCAGCTCTCTCAGAAGCAAATTGTACTAGTTAACTAGAGTACTAGTTACTCTAGTTAATCTTTATTTACTAACTCTATATATATCGGTTGTGTTCTCTTTTACAGGCGATGTACACATATTAAAGTTAAGCACGAATTGAGAGCAAAATAGCAAGGTATTTTGCAAGCAATTCTTGTGAGATTTAAGAGTGCGATCCTGAAGCTACACGAACTAGATTTAAAAACCAGTTCCATCAAGAATTTTATATGTCTTTCTTATTTTTTGTTCAAAGTGTTGTAGGCGTTTTGAGTTGTACCTTTTAGCTTTCTCAGAAGCAAATTATACTGGGTACCTGAGTTGTATTATTCAAGTTGGAGTTAACTTGATGTAATCGCAACAACCCGTGGCATGTTGCTATAACAGTTAGAGTTAATCCTTAGGTTTGCAAGAGGTTACAAACTCGAGTTGTTCAAGTTAGAGTTAACTTGAAGCAGTCGCAACAACCTGTGATTGGTTACTATAAAGGTTAGAGTTAATCCTTAGGTTTGCAAGAGTTTGTAAACTTTGTTGTTGGCTCAGAGTTGTACTGAAGTGTTTGGAGAAAATCCTACTGGGTAGTAGGTCGTGATTTTTTAACCTTTAGAGTCGGGTATTTTCCACGTAAAAATTCTTGTTTTCTTTAATTTCTGCATTTATTATTCCGCAATAATAGTATAAGAAACACATATATAGAAGAACCAGGTTCTTCTATAATCTGTGCACGCGAAAAATTGGACACCATACAAATCCCCCCTCCCCTTGTGTGATATTGAAGTATAAAACATCAATTTTCTTAATACAAGCTTTCATTATTTTATTATTTAGTTAAAATTAGAAAATTATGTGAACTTACAACTAGCTAGTTGACTTACAATTATAGGTGACTCTCTATCGCAAACAAGTTGACCTACAAGAATAGGTGATTCTCCGTATTATAATTTTATCGTGTAAATTTCGATTAGTTGGGCCAGTGAATGGTTAGAGAAAAAAGGAAGAAGGGAAAAGCTACAATAGAACGCAAAAACTTACACATCCCTGTAATAGTCGTAGAGCTAAATATGTTAAGCACTCATGAGTATTAGAAATATGTGTAGAGATGAACATAGAAGCTTAAGGAGAACTTCAAAGCAAGCCAGAAATTAAAAATGATTTTCTGGGTAGAGAATATTAAACATAGAGATTAGAGAGAATTTTCTGTTTGGTCGAGTTGATTCGAGTAATAAGCCATGATATCCTGAACTTTTTAACTTAAACTTTCAAATTCTTATATTTTTTCCTATATGACATAGAAATTTTCTTCGCTCACTTATTTATAAAAATAAAAACTTTCTTATACTGCTTTTGGTTTTTATAGTAGTGTATGATCCATCTTAGGACATGAATTAAAAAAATTAAATTTGGAATTTCACTAAAATTTGAATTGAAGATGAAGTTGTGTTTGGTTATAGTTTTTACAACATATTTGAATTTTTTTTTTAAATATATTTTGTAACTAAAAACTAGCAATCTTGCCATTTTTCAAGTGAGATTGAAAAAATTGTAAGATTTGAATAACCAAACACTGTTTTCGAAAAAAAATTTGAAAAAAAGAAAAATTTTCTTACATCCAGCTCTTAGTTTAAGCACACTACTCAAATTCTACTCGATATCGAGTCAATAGTTGGGTACTAATTTGATCTTATTGAGTTTTTTATGTATTAATACAACAAAATATATTTAAGCTAATGAAGTCTTTTAGTTTTCTTCTTAGTAAAAACAAAAGATAGAAAATTATTGGACATACGAATAAAGTTTTATATATATATATATATGTATATAGAAAGTCATTAGGGGAAAGTAGAGAGACATTTATGATACTTAAGCAAAATTGAATGATTTTTTAGCTATAATAAATTGTTTAGTTGCTTTCAAACTTCAGAAATAGTTACGCAAAATTAAATGATTTGTTTATTGCAAGAATAGTTTAAACTTTTGTACAAATAAAATAAAAAACTGAGTGACCAAACAATGAAAACTTCCCTATAATAATATGATATAAATAAATCTACATGAACTTTTAAATAACTTTTCAAACAATAACAATTGAAAGAAATCTTGTTTAAATTTTATTGGTTAAATAAATACATCTTGTTAAAAAGCGGTAATAATGACTACAACCGCCCGATAATTTTTACTCTTTTTTGGATCTTCCTGTCTCCTTATATCACTATATGAGTCTTGTCAACTAGGGCAGGATTTGCTATGTTCTTTATGTAACATATTCCTTCAAATATAACCTTATATTATAGTGCAGTGGGATGGTTGAGATTTCTTTGCTGTTAATAATTTCAGGAAGATTTCGAGCTTGATCAATTTTGGAAATGAAGAACTTCTCGACAGGGAATACTTTAAGGAAAATTTCACGTTAAAATAATTGGGCTCTCTACTTTCTAAGTTTATAGTTTATATTTTAATTTACAACCAACTAACCCAAAATAATAGGCTAAGATTCAACATCCAACTCTAATAGGTTCTTAAAATTATTATTTTAATTTTTAAAAAAGATTTCTCAAGCTTTTAAATTAATTTTCGAATCAGTAATTGTGACTCAAATATTAGTTCAACAAACCAAATTCATTTGGATGGTGAAAATTAGATTTTTAACAAGCTTAAATATGTGAGTTTAAATTTCGAATTTGATTTTGTGAAAAATTTGGAGCGAGTATTATTTAGACTTGTTAGAAATAGTATAAGGAGGTTGTATATAGAATTTGAAGTCATTTAATTGAGATTTGGACAGGTTTTGAACAAGAATCGCAACTGAAAATCGTGGAAGAAGTTCGTCTACAGACAGTTATACAAAAGTGTATAAAAGTATATAATAGTGTATAAGGTGTGTTTCTATACTCATATACACTATTATACAAGATTATACATAATTATACAAAAAACTGACTTCGTCTTCTTACTTGCATCTTTTCTGATATTTACTCCAAATCACTTCAAATTTAAATTTTGAACTTTTTTTGATATTTTCAATCAATTGGAACAACACCCAATCAAAACAACTAACAAATTAAAAAAAAAACTATTTTCGAAAGCGAAGCTTTGAATGGTCTTCAATGGTGGACTTCTACTCTTCAATTTTCTTACATTGCAAGCAGGTGACACAAGAGGAGAAGCAGAAAATACACGGCCCCTTGAAGAATATGTAGAAGATGTGAGAAGAAGAGAGAGTGAAAGCAATGGTTAGAAGCAATGGTTATAAGAACACAAATTTTAAATTTGCTAGTGCTTTCAAAATATGTACAATATGAACTAGATCGGGCAAAACTTAAAAATATGGGCCATTTTTTGTTATGGTGTGAAATCATGTATATATTTTCTTGTAATTCTTACAATATTTTATTGATCCTTATTAGGTTTACTAATATGACTTCAAATTACCGGATCAGTGAACTTAGGATACTGAATGATTATCTAAAGGAAAAGAAATCTGTCTAACCTCGTATAATCCTAGGCAGTGTTATACTAAAGAATGAATGATAAATATTGTTGAAGTGTATTATTATTTCATTTAAAATCTTATAAATCTATTAGAGAGATTATTTTTTAATAATATAATTATATTGTGCATGCTTTTTTATTTCTCATCTGTCGCGCATCTGAATTTTTTTTTTTTTTGATAATGAATGGCTGTCATATTCGAATTCATGCTAGACCTACTCCAATACCATATTAAAGTGTGTTACGTACCAACGGCAACAACAACAAAAGATTGCGTATTGTTGGGTTAAACTAGCCCAAATACACTCTTAATATGGTATGATATTGTCCGCTTTGGGCCAATCCCGTACGATTTTTCCCAGAAGACCTCACACCATTAAGAGATCCCTATACCTTATATGTAGACTCCCAATCTTTCTAGCTACCAATGTGAGACTTTGTTCGCACACCCAACAATCTCCCCCTCGAACTAAGTTCCACGTGGAACACTACCACGATCCACAAGTCAGTTTTCGAGATTACTGTGTGCTACTCACATTGTTAGAATATTATGGCAACCAAAGCCCGCAACTAGATTCTTCTTGTATGCGTGCCACCCCGCACCATCACTCCGCCATCTCCATACTCGTCCGGCTGAACCTTAGCTCTGATACCGGATGTTGGGCTAAACTAGCCCAAATACACTCTTAATATGGTGTGATATTGTCCGCTTTGGGCTACGCTCGCACGGTTTTTCCCAAAAGGCCTCACACCATTAAGAGATCCATACACCTTATATGTAGATTCCCAATCTTTTCAGCTAGCAATGTGGGACTTTGTTCTCACACCCAACACGTACCATCTCATTTAAAAGGTTAAATTGTTAAATAGAACATACTTTTTGATTACTTAATTATATTTTTAACACAAATAAAACATAGATTAAATTAGTGCAGCCACATATAATAACGATATCCTAGCTCAATATCATGAAAGAAATAATCTCTAGCTCCTCTCTCATAGTCGAGACACTTCAAGAAAAGGTAAGGGAAGGCAAGGTAGTAACAGAAGGGCAAAGATAATTTCTGACAGAAGAATTCGCAGAAAAAGAAGTCAAACAAGCTCCGTGGCAGATAGATGGTGAGAAAGCTTCTGGACCATATGAGTATAGGAATAAATTTTTTAAAGACGGCTAGGAAATAACAGGTAAAGCTCTGAAGGAGGCAGCACTAGAATTTTTTGAATCAGGGAGATTGCTGAAAACAATGAATAGAACAGTCATCACAGTAATTCCTAAAAGTAATCACGCAGAGACAGCAGGGGACTTCAGGCCTATTGCATGTCGTAATACAATCTACAAGGTCATTTTCAAAATGCTATGCAACAGATTGAAGACTATTCTATCAGACATAATTTCAGAAAACTAAAGTGTTTTTGTAGGAGGGAGAACAATCATGCAGAATATTCTACTATGTCAAGACTTGGTTAGACTGTACAAGAGGAAGGCAATAACAAAAAGCTGTTTGATTAAAATTGATCTCAAAAAGGTTATGATTCAATAGACTGGGAGTTTGTGGAAGAAATGCTACACGCACTAAATTTCCTTATGAAATTCATTAGGTGGATCATGGAATGCATCTCAACACCATAATATACAGTGGCAATCAATGGAGGACTCTATGGAAATATAAAAGGGAAGAGGGGTCTGAAACAAGGAGATCCAATATGTCCTCTACTCTTTGTAATATGTATGGAGTACTTCTCAAGGATAATAAAACATGTAACACAGATGGAGGGGTTTAGATTCTACACCAAATGTAGAAGCTTGCAGTTGAATCACTTATACTTTGCGGATGATGTTCTTCTCTTTTGCAAAAGGGAAAATCTAATCAATGATGCTATTATTGAGAGGGATACAAACATTCACTAACTTATATGGGCTAACAACAAATGCAGGGAAGTCAAATATATTTGAAGTGAATATGGAAACAAAAGAAATGGAGGACTTATGTGTAATGATAGGGTATAGTAAGGGTAGACTCCTATTCAAATATTTAGGAGTCCCAACATCCTCAAAAAAGATCTCAAAAGTGGACTTTTAGGTACTAGTAGATAAGATGGCTAACAGAATAAATAGTTGAGGTTCAAGGAATCTATCATATGCAGGTCGAGTGCAAATGATAAATGCAATCTTGATGCACATACATACATATTGGGCTTCAATTTTCATACTGCCCACAACAGTCCTAAAAAGTATTACAACAATGTGTAGGAATTGCTTATGGAATGGCAAAGTGAAAACAAATAGAGTGCCCTTAGTAGCCTGGGACCTTGTGTGCCGACCAAAACAGGAAGGAGGAATATGAATAAAAGATTGTATAGCATGGAATGAGGTTGCGATAGGAAAATATGTGTGGGATATCACTCAAAAAACTCACGCATTATGGATCAAATGGATAAACCATATTTACCTTAAAGATGTAGAATGGTGGCAGTATAAAGCAACAAATGACAGTAGCTGGTACTGAAAGAAAATAAGTACTGTTAGAGACAAACTGGCAGCAGGTTATGTAAACAAGGGATGGCAGTCAAGTATAGGAAAATATACAATACAAAAGGGATACGAATGCCTGAAAGGGTCCCTAGACAAATGTCCATGAGGACGATGGGTATGGAGTAAACAGAACATGCCAAAACACAGCTTGATCTGCTGGTTGACTATGCAGAAGAAGCTGCTCACTAAAGATAGGCTGGGGAGCAGAGGTGTGAATACTGATGGCTTATGTGTGTTATGTGGGGATAAACAGAAAATCAAAGATCACCTTTTCTATGAATGCCAGTTATTCAGTAGATGTATTAACATAATATTGGAATGGCTAAAAATCAGAGCTACAAACTTGGAGGGACAGCTATTATGGAGAAGAGTGGAAAGGAAGATAGTTGGAAAACTAAGCAGAGAGTTTGCATATGCAGCTTTAGCAGCAACCAACTACTGTGTATGGAAAGGTAGGAATGAAGCTGTATGGAAGAGTTCAGTGCCTAGACCACAAAAAGTGTGTGAGCAAATCAAGGAAGAATGCAAGGTTCGAATGGTAGAAGTTTTAACGGCAAAGGGCCAAATATGTCCATCCACTTTCAAATATTGTTTACATGTATCCTTCGTTATACTATTGGGCTATCCATAGCCCTACCGTCCTACTTTGGAATAAAAATACCCCTATTTTAGATGGAGTGCCACGTGGCAGCACCAGATTAAAATGACCTATTTCTTTTTTGTTTACCCAACCCGTTTTACAAAAAACCACAACCCCAACCACATTTTTATTTTTCAGTTTTTTTTTAAAGAATTTTCTTTTTGTAAACTTAAAAAGAATTTGCAAAATATTTTTATTTTTTAAAACTGAGTAGATACTGAAAATATTTTGTAAAATAAATTATAAAAACGGAAAAAAAAATTTTAACAAAATATTTTTTTTGTAAAAATTGTAAAATCATGATTGTAAAAACTGAACAAAATTGTAAAAACTGATTTTTTTTTTCCAGTTTTTAGAAAAATATTTTCGTTTTTTAAAAACTGGAAAAAATATTAAAACGAAATATTTTTATTTTTAAAAAATATTTCATTCAGTTTTTTTAAAGATTTTCTTTTTGTAAAAACTGAAAAAATAAATTTGTATAAACTGATTTTTTTTGTAAAAACAGAAAAAAAAATATTTTCGTTTCTTAACAAAATATTTTTGTTTTTTAAAAACTGAAAAAATTATTTTCAACAAAATATTTTTGTTTTTGAAAAATATTTTTTTTATTTTTTCACTTTTTTAAAAGAATTTTATTTTGTAAAAACTTGAAAAACAAATTTGTAAAAAGCAGAAAAAAATATTTTTTATTTTTAACAAAATATTTTCGTTTTTTAAGTAAAATTTTTAAAAAAATTGGAAAAAAATAAAAATAGGGGTCGGGTTGTGGGTTTTTTTAAAAATGGGTCGGGTAAAAAAGGAAATGAGTCATTTTAATCTGGTGTTGCCACGTGACACTCCTTTCAAAATAAGGGTATTTTTGTTTCGAAGTATGACAGTAGGGATATGGATAACTCAATAGTATGACGATAGGTGTATAAATAGTCCAATAGTATAACGAGGGGTACATTTAAATAATATTTAAAAGTAGAGGGTATATTTACCCCTTTTACGAAGTTTTAAACAAGAATAAAATGGAAAGATGGAAGATGGATAGAAGAAATATATATATATATATATATATATATATATATATATATATATATTT